>PITA01013738.1:0-56290 GCA_004023965.1 Spilogale gracilis | reverse complement strand
AGGGGGAGCCTGGGTGGCTCAGGCATTAAGCATCTGCCTTGGGCTCAGGTCGTGATCCCGGAGTCCCGGGACTGAGCCTTGCATAGGACTCCCTGCTCAGCGGGAAGCCTGCTTCTCCCTCTCTCACTCCCCCTGCTTGTGTTCCCTCTCTAGCTGTGTTTTCCTCTGTCAAATAAATAAATAAAATCTTTTAAAAAAAAAAAAAAAAAAAGGAAAGAAAGAAAGAAACCAAAGAAGGAGATAACTGGGGTACAGCAGACTTTTCATTTTATGGAAATAGAGATGACCCTTTGAGTTCACTGAGTTATTTGCCCACACTAAATGCTGTACTGGGCAGCAGTTCTTAACTTCTCTGACCCTCTCTGCTGGTCTTAGGGCACACCTCCTGGAGGAGCTAAGGAGGTGCCAGCCAGCCGCAGCCACACATGCCTACTCTTTTAGTCTTTGAATTTGTCAGTTCCATTGTGACCTGAAGAAAAATGTAGTTGAGAATTTACCCTTTGTAGTCTTTCTCAGCCCACTTAATATCTAAGAATGTAATTTATAATATAAATATATGAAAATATTTGCCTTTTATATATAATTTTAATTTATTTAAAGTGTTTAACTATAATAGTGGGGCACCTGGGTGGCTTTGTCAGTTAAGCATGTGCCTTTGACTCAGGTCATGATCCTGGGGTTCTGGGATCAAGTCTTGCATCGGGCTGTCTGCTGTGGGGAAGCTGCTTCTCCCTCTCCCTCCACCACTCCCCCTCTCCTGCTCGCTCTCACTATCTCTCTCTCTCTCTCTCTCTCTCTCTCTCTCTCAAATAAATAAAATCTTCAAAATAAAATCCTTAAAAAAATAAAATAATAGTAATTTAATATATAACCCTTAAATATATATTTTTGTGTGTGTATATTTTTCAGATGTACCATTTTTAAGTATCTGCCACTACCCAGTCCCTTCCAAGTTATCTTAGGCATGTGTTTTTATTGCCAGGCTTATTCACCTAAATAAGATTGACCTCCATGCTCCAAATGAAATACTCTATGGACGAATGGGCTACATCTATGCTCTTCTCTTTGTGAATAAGAACTTCGGAGTGGAGAAGATTCCTCAAAGCCATATTCAGCAGGTACCACATTTTTATGCTTTTTGGAGTCTTGTTAGGATCCCACTTGTTATCTGCCTGAACTATTGGTTTTGTTTCTCCAGCTAGCATGCCCCAGGTAGAAGGAAGGTGTGTGTTGGCTTCTAAAGAAAAAGATTTTCTTTTGAGTCTCATTATTTTGATTGGTTTTCTCCCTGTAGATTTGTGAAACAGTCTTAACCTCTGGAGAGACCCTAGCCAGAAAGAGAAACTTCACGGCAAAGACTCCACTAATGTATGAATGGTACCAAGAATATTACGTGGGGGCTGCTCATGGCCTGGCAGGGATTTATTACTACCTGATGCAGGTAAGAGGCGAAGATAGCAAAACTGAGAAATGTGCTTGCTGGCTGTCCTGGCCAGGGGAAAAGACCAGGGCTCCCCCTCTGGTTTTTTATTCTGTCTGCAATTTTCTGGGCTCAGCAAACAAGGGCAGTGTTTGCCAGAGTGCATTCTAAAGTGTATAAACATAAAAGGCGCTGTGCCATGGGATGACCATCCTTGCCTGCCTTGTGGGCTTGGCAGACTGACGTGTTTTGCCCTCTACTTCTGTATGAATGACCTTCTGCTTTGCTCTGCTCTGCTCTTTCAGCAAGTGCCTTGAATTAATATTGTTGCATATTATTAGACACCACCCAGTGAAACAAATTCCAGAAGTAAGGACAAAATCAATAGAAAACAAATGAGAATATGTTGCCTACGGCTCACTTGGAGAGCAAAGCCACGGAGCCTTTTCAATGGATTTTGTGTAACTTACCTGAAAAATAGCTGAGTGCGCTATGCCCAGCCATTCTTTGGATCTAACACCCTTGGGAGACATCAGCCAAAGACAAATAGATGAAGGACAAGTAGGATTTACTGCAGCAAGCGTAACCTGGTAGGAGAGGTCAGAAGAAGACTTCTCATGAGAGCATCATTTTCGGGGACTTATTTAGCACTCTTTAAAGAGAAATTGGCACTTGTGAATAAGAATTCATAGCAAAAGAAAATTGATTTTTAATGGCAGCAGAGATGCCCCCCTCACCTTCCCAAAGTACAACGCAGCATAAAGAAAAGTGTTTCGTTAAAACGTTCAACCTGAGTGCTCGGATATACATACTATTAGCTGGTTGAGTAGCTGGCTGCAGTAATGCAAAATCAATGTCAGACCTCCGTCTCCCTGTAACTAAACAATGACAACGAAGCTGAAAAACTCAAGGTTATTATTGCTTTTGAATGCAAAGTCACACTTCGAGTGTTAGTGGCAGTAAGAGACCAGCTTGTATATTTGTTCTGCTCTTCTCAATTAGGAGTTTTATAATTTAGGGTTTTGACAATTCAGACATAGACTCCTTTATTTTTCTGACATAAACCTCCACTGGTTCTGTATTTCCAGAAGTAAATATATATTCTTGAGTTTTCAGGAAAGGAGAATTCATGTATTCTGCAGTTTTGAAGTGAGTTAGAGTCAAATATATCAGTGACTGGACAAACTCACGACCTTGCACTGAAGCAGATTGTGAGGAGTCATCTTCCTTCCAGCTGCCTCCTTTTGGTGGAAGGGAGAGATCTGGAAACCTGCCTTCTGAGTTTTCCATTGGCAGTTGTTGACCATTTGAAATGATTTAACCTTCAATACTGAAAGGCTATTCCAGTAGGTACTTATGTATCATAAATATAAATAAAAATATTAAACACAAAACACAGTATTATGTTTTATCATAATATCTTAAACAGAAAATATTATTTATAGCCCATTTTGGATAATTCCTGCAAATTTGAGGAAAAGCCACTCATTCTACTCTAGCATTTCAAACTGAGCTAGAACAAAACTCTCTGGGTAAAGTAAAATCTGTATATACCCTACAGAACTCAGTGCATATTCAGTAGCTGTGCATCACACCACAGGCTACCCCTTCACCCACGTGTTCACCCTCTCCACCCCTGATCCGCCTGAGAAGGACCACACTTTGAATTTGTTATTTGAAGAAATGAGCAGTGCAATGAGTTAAGGACACAACCAAGAGGAGAAACTAAACCATTATATCAAAAATAGAGGGCACCTGGGTGGCTCAGTGGGTTAAAGCCTCTGCCTTCGGCCCAGGTCATGATCTCAGGGTCCTGGGATTGAGGCCGGCATCGGGCTCTCTGCTTGGTGGGGAACCTGCTTCCTCCTCTCTCTCTCTGCCTGCCTCTCTGCCTACTTGTGAGCTCTCTCTGTGTCAAATAAATAAATAAATCTTTAAAAAAGAGAGAGAGAGAGGTTCAGGGGTGCCTGGGTGGTTCAGTTGGCTGAGTATCCAACTCTTGCTTTCAGCTCACGTCATGATCTTACCTGGGGCTCTACACTCAGCCGGAAATCTGCTTGAGATTCTCTCTCCCTTTCCCTTTACGTCTACTCCTACCCCTTGCTCTCTATCTTTCTTTCTCTCCGAAATACATAAATAAATCTTAAAAAAAAAAGGGGGCCATATTCTTGAAAAAATTTTAAAAAGTGGCTCAAATGCCCTATGTTAGTGCATCCTATAAATCAGTACATCATTGTATCAAAATAATCCTGCATAAATGTCAGTCCCAAATCCTCTGCAGAAAGGCTTAATCTAGAGTCACACAGCAATTTGGGATCTAGATTCCAGGTCTCCTGACTCGTTAACTTTCTCTTTTATTGGAAACATCTACCACTTCTCTAAATGTAAAAATGAAAGTTGCACTTACATTGTCTATTGCATGTCTTTGTGGCTTTTAAAGTATGATTAAGGTATTGGGGCATCTGGGTGGCTCAGTTGGTTAGGCTTCTGACTCTTGATCTCAGCTCAGGTCTTGATTGTGAGTTCAAGCCCTGCATTGGGCTCCACACTGGGTGTGGAGCCTACTGAAAACAAAAATAAAATAAAGTATGCCTGTGGTAGTAAGACCTTAGGAAACATCTCTTGTGCTCATGCATTGACGTAGGAAATTTATTTATATGTTTGTATATGGTGATAAATACTGAAAAGTAGTACATACTTAAAGTCCTAAGAATTAATGGATAGTCTAATTTTAGTATGTTCCAGTAAGTAAAAAAAAAAAGCTGGAATGGAATCCAAAACCTTTTAGTGACTGCTAGTTCCTTTTGGTCATGTTTCCTTTTGGGCTTAACACTAATTCGAGGGGCACCTGGGTGGCTTAGTTGGTTAAGCATCTGATTCTTGATTTCAGCTCAAGTCATGATCTCAGAGTCATGAGATCACGCCCTCCATTGGGCTCTGTGCTGGGTTGGAGTCTGCTTAGAATTAATTCTCTCTCTCCCTCTGTCTCTCCCACCCCCTCTCTCTCTGTCTCCCTCTCTTTAAAACACACACACACACACACACAAACACACACACACACACCCCTTATCCCTGAGGTTTAGGAAGATCTGTTTGCTTTAGCAGAACTAATAATTCCCTTTCTCATTTTTAGCCCAGCCTTCAAGTAAACCACGTGAAGTTACAGAATTTAGTCAAGCCCAGTGTAGATTATGTCTGCCAGCTGAAATTTCCTTCCGGCAATTATCCTCCTTGTGTGGATGATAATCGAGATCTTCTAGTCCATTGGTGTCACGGTTCACCAGGAGTGATCTACATGCTCATCCAGGCCTATAAGGTACTGTGAATTTTCTCATTTTCAAAATAAATTGGAAAATGTAACCTAAAATTCTGTAACTTAAAATTGTTTTTATGCTTAATCATTAAAGGAGCAATAGATAAATTACTTGTTGGACCTACAATCACTTTGCTAAATGGATTATAACTCATTCTCACAGTATCTATCTATATTAGGGCAGCACTATTTCATAGATCAGGAGACTGCTTCACTGGCAGGTAGAATAGCCAAGATTATAGCATCAGTGACAGAGCCAAGATAAGTATCCCAAGATACTTATCCAAGATAAGTATTCAATTAAAAATAGAATCTTTCTTGGGCATACGGGTGGCTTAGTTGGTTAAGTGTCTGACTCTTGATCTCGGCTCAGGTCATAATCTCAGGGTTGTAAGATGGAGCCCGCTTAAGATTCTGCCCCCCTCCCTAAACAAAACAAAACAAAAACCCATTATATTGGGGCACCTGAGTGGTACAGTCAGTTAAATGTCCAACTCTTGGTTTCAGCTCAGGTCATGATCTCAGGGTCGTGAGATTGAGTCCCACATCATACTCCGCACTCAGCACAGAGTCTGCTAAAGTTTCTCTCTTCCCCTCTGCTCCTCCCCACACAACACTTTCTCTCTCACTCTCTCAAAAATAAATAAAACATCTTTAAAAAAAAAAGAATCTTTCTTGTACATTGCTGGTAGGATTGTAAAATGGAGTGGCTGCCATAGAAGAGAGTTTGATAGCTCCTCAAAAAATTAAACATAGAATTAATATATGATTCAGCAATTCAACTCCTAGGTTATATATACCCAAAAAATTAAACACAAGGATTCATATAGATATCTGCACACAGATATTCCATAGCAGCATTATTTACAGTAGCCAAAAGGTAGAAACAGTTCAAGTGTCCGTGCACAGATGAATGGATAGACAAAATATGATGTATATATACACACATATATACAGCGGAATATTATTGAGCCATATGAAAGAATAAACTTCTGATCTATACACAACATACATGAACCTTGGAAATATTATGCCAAGTGAAATAAGCTAGATGCTAAAGGACAAGTAATGTATGATTCCACTTATACAGTGTGATGGTTAGTATGAGGTATGTAGAGTAGGCAAATTCATACAAAAAGTAAAACAGAAGTTACCAGGGATTGGTGCTGGGGTGGGAATGCATTATCACTTAATGTGTAAAGAGCTTATTTGGGGTGATGAAAATGTTTTAGAAATAGTGGTAGTGATCATACAACGTTGTGAAGGTAATTAATGCCACAGAATTACATACATCAGATGATTACATTTGTAATTTTTATATTTTCTTTATTTTACTATAAGAGAAATGCAGCTATCATTTCTGAAAAGCAAGCTATAGCAGAGCCATAATCAGAGAAGAAAAGGGTTTTATATGAAAGAAAAAAAAATAGAAGGAAACCAAGATATCTGTGTCCATCAGCGCCAAATCTATAAGTTAAAAATCTATGGACTATAAACAAGCATTGGCATCTAATATTCTAAATAAACTTTAGCATAGCAAATTTTACTTGCAGACAGTTGGATATAATGGAAAAACTTTTTAAACTGCCTAATTCTATTTTTTTTTAAGATTTTATTTATTTATTTGACAGATAGAAACACAGCTAAAGAGGAACACAAGCAGGGGGAGTGAGAGAAGGAGAAGCAGGCTTCCCGCTGAGCAGGGAGCCCCAGGCGGGGCTCGATCCCCGGTCTCCAGGATCATGACCTGAACTGAAGGCAGTTGCCCAACCAACTGAGCCACCCAGGCGCCCCATTAAAATCTTTAAAAAAAAAAAAAAGGCACTTATTTTGCAATGAGATATTAGAAATGTCTACTCAGAATATTTCTTGAGTCTTTGATCAATATATAGAAGATTATAAAGGTGTATCTATGTTTCTGACAAAGTATAGTGTTTGATAATCAGATCCATTTTTGTAATCAATTTTCTAAAGAGTTTCTTCTCCAGTTTGTAAAGAAATGTCCTAATTGTGAAGGGCATTATTGTTAAGCAAAGAAGATAGCGTGTGGTCTTTTGAAAAGTAACTTATGACATAGCAAGTCACAGATAAAATACTACTTCTTCTCCAGTAACACCTACATCCGTAAGCACAGAGCCCCCATAAAATGTAGGCGGTACAGGCAAGGTTATGTGCAGTTGTTGAAAAGCAAAAAAAGCAAAGCTAGTAAACTTTTGTAATTCATCCCAACCAACAGGACCCAGCTCTGTGGCTCTAAATCCCTTACCCTTTCTTGCCAAGCCACCTCCATCTCCCCTCCCTTCGGCCCTCCCCCCTCCTTTCCCATTGGGAAGGAATGCTCTATAACCCTTGTAATAAGACTTACCCTTGGCTCTACAGGTGTTCCGAGAGGAACGGTATCTCCACGACGCCTACCAGTGTGCTGACCTGATCTGGCAGTACGGGCTGCTGCGGAAGGGGTATGGGCTGTGCCATGGCACTGCGGGGAACGCCTACGCCTTCCTGACACTCTATAACCTCACGCAGGACAAGAAGCACCTGTACAGGGCCTGTAAGGTAGGCAATAGAACCATTGGAAAGAAAAAACCTTCCCCTGGGAGACCGTGCAGGGGGCTCTAGTTCAATCTGATTTGACTCATTTATCTATTAAACCATCATGAGTCTGTGGAACAAATCCAGTTACGGAAGAAAAGCCTTCCAAAACCATCCAATTGAATTTGCCTTCTTGTATAAGGACACAGTTCTACTCAACAGCATTAATGAGGGGCAAAATAAAGAAGTTCTGCTTTGATAACCAGGGAGTCAGTGGCTCAGACGGCTCTTAACATTCCTCCCTCCTGTGCTTCATCCTCTCTTTCAGACCATCTGTTCCTCTGTATCAACCCCTTTTGTCTGCCTTTTCAGAGTGGTTCTTAGGGATAATCTCTATCCACTTTTGAGGGTCTCTGGAAGAAGTCACTATAGTAATTTACCTTGGTCTCACTTTCAGTTTGCTGAGTGGTGCTTAGATTACGGAGAACACGGTTGCAGAACACCGGACACCCCCTTCTCCCTCTTCGAAGGTATTTTCCACACATTTACTTAGTTGCCTTATAATGTCAGCATCTGCTTCTCTGCTTCATAATCAGTGTATTTAATTTGAGCTTTATCAACAAAAGTCATTTCTTGAACTACTTCTTTCCTTCCTAATATGAAAACTCCGTATTAAAAATCAAGTAGCACATGGACTCTCTCAGACCTGATGCTAGTAGTCATAATGGTGACCACCATCCGTGGAGCCAAGCACACACTTGGCATTTTACAGATGCCGTCGTAAATCATGTCAGCAAAAACATTCACGCATTATCCTCATGTCACAAATAAGAAAGACACTGAAACTCATGCAGGTAAGTGGGCCCTGGTGCCATGTGAAGGAGCTGACATGTGATAAATGGCAGGGCTGTGCCTTGAACTTCTGTGGTTCAGCTCCCCTTCCCCTCTTCCGCCCAGATGAGACTGAGCACCTCACTAGTGACCTCCTCTAGTGCTGACCTGCAACTTATAAATCCAGGCAGATGCCCCTTGCATTGAAACCCTTGCCATTAGTATCATAATGCTATTGATGCTACAGAACGAAGCCACTGTATAAAACGGAGTCATTTGGTGTAATTTCTGCCTCTTTTTCTTCCTTCAGGAATGGCTGGAACAATCTATTTCCTGGCTGACCTCCTAGTGCCCACAAAAGCCAGGTTCCCTGCGTTTGAACTATAAAAGGACAGCCTGCCCCCTGCAGCTCACTGCATGACCCTTTCTGTAATCAGACCTGGACCGAGTGCTTCCATCGCTTTTCAAGGAAACATAAGAGTCAAACCGTGTACCCCATTTACTTGAGTTGTTTTTTTCAGAACTTCTCTTCAGTTCCTTCTGTTTATCATTTACTTTTACTTGAAAGCATCCAAGAAAATGTTTTAACTTTAATCTCAGTTTCTTCCTGAAGATAGGATTAGTGTTATGTACAGTGTTTTGAGGGCATAGGGATATATATTTTTCAGAACCTTGAGGGAATCTCGTACTTAAGTTTATGAATATAACTATCTGTTGCTGTTCTAAAAATGTTTAAAAGAAACTAAATGTAGATAAAGGTAAATATATGGTTATTGGTGGATATTGCCCTCGACCTTTATAGTATTTTTCCTCCAGTAGGGCAGACAGTTTTATGACTGTTTTTCTTTAGGTGGTTGAGTGTGAGGGAGGACAAAAATATTAACTATATGCCTCTGAGACAAAAGTTGCAAGAGTTGCAGACTGGCTTAAGGACCCAAATACCATTTTTCAAATTCACAATGCTGGTTTAACTAGAGATAAAGATACTTTCAGATTTGCTTCCTCTTGGTAGTAAAGCAGCCAGGCTCTATAAGTCAAGATTTTTAGCATCAAGTTCTAAAGTGCTATGGTGGTTTTGAAAATTATGATTTGAAGGTTAGTTTCAAGATAAGCTAACAAAAAGTTTATTGTTTTTTCTAAAATAAGTGAGTGTATTTTTGAACTATTTATTTAAATTTGTTTGTTCTTTGGAATTAATATAAGATCGGGAAACAAGTTTTCAGTATGTAGATGTGTTAGGACTTAGGATTTGCGTTTTCCTAAACTTTGACTTGTGTTTTACTTCCTTGGCAATGACTATGCTTTTAGTGCTCTCTGTTTGGTATAAGCCATAAGATATTTTCCTTCCTTTCAGTCTATCTGGATGTTTATCTTTTCACTAAATAGTACAGTGCTCTAGATCTCTTTAAAAAGGGGGAGGAGGGCTGTGTAGCCAACAAATGAACAAAGACACTAAGCTTTCCATAGAAATGCTGTTTATTTAGGAGGTATTAGCCAGTGAAAATGTTTAGAACAAACCAATCCTCTCTCTCTGCATATCCTAGGCTTAACATTCCTCCATTCTGAGACCTTGGGATCAGGTATTTATATGGTAGGTGAAGGATCCCTGGTGCTTCACATTCTGTATAAATCCCCTCCCCTTCCTTCCTTCACTGCCTTTCCCAGGCTGGTTTCACCCTTTCTGTATATTTCAACTAATTTTAGAAGATTTTGCAGCTTTTCAAAACAGGGTCTAAGAATTTTAAATGTGTCTATTTCATGGCTTTGTTGGTCACAAAAACATGCTATTTTTATTTTAACTTTGAACCAAATCCCACTGGGTATACATATGTTGGTTCCTGTGGATAGTAGTCCCCTATTATTTCACAATCGGCACCAAAATAGCTTGTTATTGGAAATTGACCCTTTAAAGGCTACCAACAGAAGTATCTGAAAAAACAGCCTTCTGCTTAGTTCCTAGGATTAGCTTATTCCTCTATGACTTGCACCATTTGGGCAAACCTTGTGCCTCTCAGATGTCTGAAGTGCTGGTGAGCTGTGCCTTTCTCACGGACATTCCCGATGAGCCATGGTAGCATTTATAGTAAAGCTAATTGTCTTGGGCTGGGTGTCCCGCTTGAAAGAATAAAACCCACTTAGTTTAGTTAAATGTCTTACTATATATACTGTGCCTCTACTTTCAGCTACTATAATTACTAACCAAGGGAAAGAGAGCAAAACACACTTTCTCTTAGCCAGAGGAAACTTAACCACGGTGTATCTCCAAACATCGTGATTAATTGAACCGCGGGAAGACTTCAAGGCAGCGAGAAGAACATTTTGAATAAGATTCTTGTTAATATTTAGATTGCAGTTTAACTGCTGCCACCCATCCATTAACAAATTCATCAATACACAATTCAGGTTTCGTTTTTTTCTTTAGCTTTTTAGGACTTACTAAACTGGCAGGATTTTCTGTTCATACCATTGTTAGTTTTCTCTATGGTTAAGAGGTAAAATAATTTGATAGGTCTTTAAACTCAAGCGAAAGCTGTAAAACTAAGACCAATGCCTAACACCATGGTAGAAACTGAGAAACTTTTATACCAGCTTTCTTAGTTTTAAAAGGAAGAGGCATCATTGCAGTTCTATTTCTGTTACATCATTTTCCCTCAGCTATTTTCATCTCTTTTTTTTAATTAAAAAAAAAAAGCTTCGCAAAAGTTGCTTCCAAAAACACTCCACAGCATCTCTTCTCTCCCCATGCAAGGACTAGGGAGTGAAACCTTAAAAGCTTGTTGAGCTGTGTTCATCTATCCCACTATGAGTTTCTGTTCCTGTAGTGAGAACACATTATAGAAGTTAAGTTGTCATCATGTAAAAAATGTGAATGTTATCACAGCCATTTCCGTCTATTTCGTTGAGCTTTGGTTTTTCATCCTTAGAGTCATAGGTTTTCTTTTCATCTTTGATGTCAGTTATGATTATTTGACATCAAAAGCCTTCATGGTAGGAAGAGTTTGAGGTAAAAGAGGATCCAGGACCACTTTATGTTCTCATTGCCACTTCCCTGCATTACTGAATTGAGAGACATGCTGTGCTCCTGTGTCCCTGGGTTCATCTGTGTCTGATCTGCCGTGCCCTGCCTTCTGCTAGCTGATCTGAAATACAGAATGTGAAGAGTGAACATTTATTCATCTATCTACTCCTTTGGCTGCTAGAACTCATCTGCAGTCCTTTAGTATTCGTACTGATTCTGATTCCACTTCTGCTTCCCCTAACTAGGTCAGAGCATCCCATTTGCCTATTGCTGAGCTGTAGAAAGAACTGTTTATCCCCTGTAGGTATAAACAGTGTGTTGGGAGTATTCAGGGAACCCACCTCCACATCATATTGCCATTTTACTGGGAAGGGTTGGGATCATAAGTATTTCCAATTTCTATGTTCTGTAAAGGAGTCCACTTAGTGGTTCTCAATAAAATGTTATTAGGACTCTGTGTCATGTGCTTTCTGTTTGCTTTGGTTTAAACTTAAGAAATATTTTCCTTATATGGTAAATGGGGGCTTTTTCTCTATACACTCATTCCCTGGAGTTTATTCCTGACTTTTTCTTCATTGTTGTGTCAAACAAGATTTGCAGTACTTTCTGAAAATGGCTGTAGAGGGAAATATTTTTAAATCTGATTCTGATGGAAGTAGGAGGAATCTGCTAGAATCCAAACAAAGCCGTGTGTCAACGGTCTCCTACACGGGAGGATCCTCCCTGTGGTTAGTAACCAAAGGCCTAGTTCTAGAAATTGATTTCCCTGCTGACCAATTCTGAAAGGAACTTTGACGAGAAGAAGACATTAAATGAGGCATAATTATAGAATGTATATTCAGAGGTTGGAGAGGAGTTCTGCTGAATCACCTGGCAAGACTGTACCATTTACGTTCATTCCACAGCTGCGTGGGGTCACTTAGCACAACACATTTGCCAAATTATAAAATACTTGTTTTCATCCCTGAATTAGATATTGTCCTCTGGTACATATGATTAAAATGCCCTTCATACCCCGAGTCTAGTGTTTGAATGACTCCTAGTAGTAGGGATAAATGCACAGTTACTATGTTTATTTCACTCCTTTGAATGAATGAATGTATAGACAGTATTATTACATCTTTAGATGCGGGCAGTGAGGCATGGAGAGGACAGTGCCTCGTCGAGGCGTCCCAGAGATTTCAAAGTGATGCCTGGAGCGTTCGCAGTAACTCGCCACAAGATTGCATTACAGTGCAGAAGGCCAGCCAGCACCAGCGCCGTTAGCTTTAACCCTCCCTGGCTAATCCTCCCAATGGAAGGAAAACACTGACAAGCACTTAAATTGCACCACACTTGTGAGCTCATGCACAAACAAAACTTGAAGAACTAATTTGTCCCTTGCGACTTACCCCACAGTCGTTTGATTTATTTTTTCCTAATTTTCCATTAGAAAAGAACTTTGCCTCCCTCCTCCTTATAGGCTCTGAATAGAGTAAGAATTGTTTTGAGTCATTTCTTTTTCCCTAGATCGTTCCCACTGTGGACTCAGTGTCATTAAAAGTTTCATGTATTCTCTATAAGCATCACTGAAACTGAGAAAAACCTACAAGCCAGTCCCCTGATAATTTGCTTTCTTATTCGGTTTCCCATCCACACTCGCCCTTTTCCTCCTAAAGCTGAGAGTCAATTAACAAAGTAAGAGAACATTGGCTTTTTTACAATGGAGAACATATTGGCTTCATTGGTCCCATTATGTAAACTATTGAAACACCATTTTCCAGAAGCCCGGTGCTTGTGCGTCCTCGGAGACTTATTTGACAATTTCGTGAGTAATGGGAGAAGGCAGCAAACACAATAAACCAAGAGGTGAAATAATGAGGATAGAGAAATGGATCTTAGCAGGACCACTGCTCATAGTCTCCCAGTTTAATTTCACATTTCGACATTATGTTAACTTCTCGGGCACATGCAACGACAACCAGGTGACATTAAATCCGCAGCTAATGTTCTATCCTCTACAAAGACGTGTGAGAGAAAGCATTGGTGAGGCAGTAGTCATTAAGCAGGGAAAGGCAGGACTCTGGATGAATCATTTTATAAAGTAGTGTCACAGTTGCCTAATTTCTCTGATGGAGCTGGGATATTAAGAAAGACATCAGTCCCCAAAATACTGATGGGACTAGCTGTGAAAGTTGATGGGTAGTATCGATCTCTCAGGATTTAGCAATGAGGGATTAACATGGGTATATCCCTGCTGGTGTAATCCAAATTGGTAACACTGTTGATATACTATTACAAACATGCCACTTCATTTAAACATGCATGAGCAATGCTATAAAACCGTTTTACGCCCCCAAATGCATTAAATGTGTCTGTCTGCATGTGAGGTGCCTGGCAGGGGATTCTGTATGCATAGGAGACACCGAGACTTGACTCTGTAGGGTGAGGAAGACCAGTAATGAGACAAGCAGTTACAAGGAAATGTATTCGAATATTGCTGTTTATCCCTGACCTACTCTTGTTCCACCAGCTTCAGGAATGCCCAGATCTTTCATGGGAACCATGTGTCTGGTTATTTGGAAATATTGGAGTTTATAATCCTGCCGGGAAGTAGACACTTTAAAAGACCCTCAGCCAGTCCAGAAGCACTCAGAGTTCTTTCATTTGGATCATCCTGATGATGGGTAGGGTGGAGGGAAATTTGAGGACATAAAGTCATTTACCCCCAAGATTACTTTCACTCAGTTGGCTGACTTCTCAAAAACTCCCAGCATCAGCATTATTAATGATTTAGATTAAATCCATGTCCTTCCAGAATCTAGTTAAAATGCAGAAATGTTCAAAAAGGTAGTTCTTCAACCTATTAGTCATTAGTACCTTAGTAGTTTCATGACTTAGGCAGCAATTGAAGAACTTCAAACAATATTAATTGTGCTACTAGCATATGCTAGGTACAGCATCTAGCTAGGATTAGAAAGATAAGGTGATACCTGCTCACAAAAAAACTGGAGATAAATATAAAAAAGTAACTTCAACATGATAAGAACACTCACCAGGACTGCCTTTCCATGAGTGATGCGGGGGATGGGGAGGAAGTACAGGAGAGTCAAGGAAACTTGTAGAAATAAATAAATACGTTGAGGTCAGGGCTTTTTAACCACATCGACATACAAATCACCTGGGGATCTTTTCTAACTGACTCCAAAACACCCATCTGATGGGGCCCGAGATTCTGCAGTTCTAACAAGCTCGGACACAATACCAGTACAACGGCCATCCACAAAGGCTACTTTGAGTAAAATGGACCCAGATAGTCCAGCAAAGAATCCCAACTCAGTAAAGAAGGAAGATCAAGGGTTCGCAGGGTTGAAAAAACTGACTAATGTGTGTCAATCCAAGAGCATAAGCTCCAACAGCCAGAGTGTGAAAGAGCTAGAAAGACTGGAGTCTGATTTCTGATGGGACACAATTCCACATAACGTCCCGGCAATAAGGTCTGGGGGTGATTAGTTTTCTGGGCTGGTTATCATAGCAAATGAAAAAAAAGCAGACTTCTGACAAATGTGCTTATAATTTTATTGGTAAAATTACCAAAGATTTGGTGTCTGTCCAATCTAGAGAGTTGTAGGTGTCTAATATAAGAATCATAAGAAAGACATCTATACGGAAATTAACTTGAGTCATCCGGAACCATCAAGGCTTGTAGGAGGAAAATGAGACCCCTCTGCCCTTTGTTTAGAACTTACAAGGAGCCATAACTGCCAACTTTTTGAAGGTATTTGAAAAGCAAAAGCAGGTCTTCACATTCGTTTCTCCATTTTTTTTCCTGAGCCTGTTCTGAGTAGTAAATGTACACTAGAGGCATCATTTGCCTTTATTTGCCATCATCTGTCATTTGCCATGTTTCCTAAATGAGAATTTCATAAAATGGTAGGGGTGTATAGTGCCTCAGGGGCCATTTGTCAAGGGACACTTAAGAGCCAAAGAACAGGGCTGATCCAGGAAGCTTGGAAATGTCATTAGAAATGGGAAATATACATTACTTCTCAACTCCTAAGCTGAAAGGTTGATACAAATGAGTACACTCATAGACTCCTGATTTCTAGGTGTTTCCTGGGTGTTCTGTACTAGGAGCTGATCCAAGTTTAAAGAACTCACATTGTCAGTGGGTTTTCTACCACTGATCACAGAGAATTTTTATTTTATCTTTTGCAAGTTCTCACATGCCCAGGTAAAGTTGAGTTGCATTCACATTCTATTGAAATATACTAAAAGAGTCTCTCTAGGTCTGGCTTTGATGGCCTTTCCCTATTTCCTTGAAAAGGCCAATTTATCAGCTTTTCTACCTCTCACTCCTCAGGATACCCCTTCAGTCAAATATCTTAGTTCGGTTAATGGTGTTACCTGGCTGTTTAAGCCAAAAAAGGTGAATTAACATTCTCAGATTGTTGGTTCTCAAAATGCAGTCTCCAGACCAGCAACATTAAGTAGCACTACCCAAAACTTGTTGGAAATGCTCATGCTAAGGCCCAACCAAGACCTACTAAGTCAGGACTTCTTGTGATGGGGCCCAGTCATCCACTTTAATAGCCCCCAGTAATTATGACCACAGTTAAGTTTGAGAACCGTTAAATTTTAAACAGCTTAACATTACAATTTCCATAGACATTTAATTTACACTTTATGGTTTTAAATTTGCTGTGTTTTTGTTGTATATTAGCACACACACATATTCGTAGGCCCATGAAATATTGCTAGACCCAAAGCACTTTGTATTTCCTAATGGACAAATGGTATTGTTCTGGTTTATTACTGCCCTAAAGATGTTTTGGGAGCAATAGGTACTGCGCAATCCTCTTGCTGCTGAGAGAGGAGGCACTGTGGATAAAATATTTTCTGAAATAATCTGTTTAGATATATGTCTTCCCCTACCAGACCCTCCACTTCTTGCAAGAAGGAGCCCTATCCAAGTTTTGGACCCACTGTGTATACCCAGTGTGTAGCGCACACAGAGCTCTCAGAAAATGTGTGTTCAACGCAAAAATGAAATACATTTGACCAGCTAAAGAAATGGACTGAGAAGCCTTTACTTAGATTTATTAATGCTAGTTAATGCTCTTATGTTTAGCTAAGTTCTATTTTCTATTTGTTGAGTACAGCTTTGCTTGGTTGGTTTAATTAATAGTAACCATCTAGTTAGTAAAACGTGAGCATTACTGAGTTGTTGACAATGGTATAAGGAGTTGATAACAATGAAAAATAGGTTTTGTCCAGCAGATGTCAGTAGAGCTCAGTTCAATAATTTCGATTGTTAATGAACTTGAAAAATTAATGGAGTTAATGAAAGGGAAAACACTTGCAACCAGAATAGCACTTTCTTTGTTGACATTTCAGAAAGGGCCTTCATGTCAAAAACTCCTTACAACAACTCAGGCATGTTGGAAATGCTGCAAGTATTGACTTTGAAACAACGTGTGACTCCAAAACGAACATGGCCTTAGTGGTAAATTTCTTCCACTTCAAGTATTTTTAGCTGGGTATCAGGTTATCGCTAACTAGAGCCAAAATCATGAGAGATGAGAGGAGCTCAAGGCCGTATACATAAGATGATTCAAACGTAGATTATGGTGCTGGGTGAGCCTGTTTTCTGAAGGCTGCAACTCTATTTCACTGCACCCAGTATTTGGACTTTTTTGGGGAGAGTAATAGTAAACGATACTTTTTAGCTTTTAGGAACAGAAAGACCTTTCCAAGGCTGTACATTTAAAAGCACAGAGGACAAGGTAAAACAGAGCCCAAAGTGCTCTGTGTGTGTGTGTGTGTGTGTGTGTGTGTGTGTTATTGAAGGAAAATTCACTCAAACGCACCAAACCCAAAGTGTTTTGAAAAAGACTGATGCCCAGCGCCTGGGTGGCTTAGTCAGTTGAGCATCTGCCTTCAGCTCATGTCATGATCCCAGGGTCCTGGGATCCAGTGTCCCTGCTCAGTGGGGAGCATTCTTCTTCCTCTGCTCTTCCTCCAGACTCCTGGTCTCTCTCTTTCTCTCCCTCCCTCTCTCTCTCTCAAAATAATTTAAAAAGAAAAGAAAGGGACTAATGAAGCCATCACACTGGACATATAATTATCATTAGTATCATTAGGCTTTTCCTAGCTCTGAATGTCTAATTTATTTATAGCTAAGAAACATCAGATATTTCTGGTAAGTCTTAAAAGGCCCATCTCTACTAACTTTGCCCTAGATCCAGCCGTATGACTTTTGACCTCTGACCCTCCCCTCCCGGCTCCAGTGTACCTCTCTATACTGCGGGCACACCTTCCTTTCATTGCCTCCTGAGCAGCAGATTTGTGAAATCCAGCCCAAGTACCTCAGAGATCTTGGACTGGAGGCTCTCACATGCCCCAGGGCTAGGGTGGGAGGTAGGCGTAGAGGTGGATTGAGAGGCCTTTAACTAGGGCAGGTCCTTGCTAATGCAAAGTAGCTATTTCCTTTTTATTGGAGTATTCCCAGCCACAGGTTAATGAAATGGCTCTTTTCAAACTCAGCCCCCTCCAAAACACACACACACACACACACACACACACACACACACACACACACACACTCTCACACACTCCTAGTCCCAGGGCTTCGCTACAATCGTCTTCATTATCCCCCTTTCCTGCTCCCACCCACAGTTCATGAGGGATAGGTACTTTTATCAAATCACTTTCCTCTGCAGCAACCCATTTGCTGTACTTTTTAAATTACCATATCTTAATGGGTAAAAAAGAAGTTTATATTCTCAGCAACATTAGAGGATAAAAAAAGACAAGAAGCAACTGACTTTTATTAATAACTTTGCTGGAAAGTGGCAAGGCAGCATCTGGAATACTTATTACCCATTTGGCATGCTGTTCATCTCCATGGATAAGATTCAACATGACAAGCTCTGTCAAAAGGAAATAGGCTCCATCTAGTTAAATTAGAATGATTAGGGTCATTTAGACAGAGGAAGTTTAATTTGTATGAATCTAGAAATTTTATACAAACTGGAATACCTAAGTATTTAATCTTCCCTGAAGCTCAATTTAAAATCGAAAGAGACTATTGCATAGATCTATAATGAGATGAGACACATTAGAAATTAATTTAACTATTACTGCCCTGTGAGCATGGAGTCCAAGAAATCAAAGAATGTTTCACTTGCAGATTGTACACAATAATAAAAGAAGATATTCTGCTAGAACTCATTATTTATTCTGTTGTTTTATCAACTCTTTAACTGGAGACTTGAGCACCCAGGGTGAACTTGAATTATCTGTACTTCTTTTTAAAAACTCTCCTATTCAACTGATGCTACGAAGTAAATGTCGACAAAGTGCAATCCCAGCTTAACCTTCTACAGTGAGGGCGCTTAACCTTTTGGTGTCTTGGACTCTTAACAATTGGTGCAGGCTATGGATCCCTTCTCAGGATAGTGTCTTAAATATATAAAATAAAATATTTGGGTTTTTTGTTTTCAGTGTGCAAATAGCATTTCAATATGTAAGTTTACAAAGTATTGAAATATAGACACCAAAGTAGCTCCAAACATGATGTCGCATATGTGCTTCATTAGTAGCACATCTTATAAAATCTAGTGCTGTATCTATTATTATTTTGAAATAATGATGAACAGAAATAACTGCCAGCAAGTAAAATAAAAATATGGGTGAGTCCCAGCAATGATAAAGTCTCAGGTAGTGCAAATACAGCTGTGTCCGTTGCCTACATTAATAACTGAGGGAAATTTTTTTTTTCAGTTGAAACCCGGTAAAAATTAATATGTGATTGCTTTTCACCTGTGTTTGTAGACCTTCAAATCTATTTAACAACCACCAAGGATTGCTTAGGAACTCTGGTACTATGGTTAAACAGATGTGTAGAATGCCATTAGGACTAAAAGGGGGGTGGGGTCACTAACACCTGGCAAACATTGATGGCAAAAACAGAATGCAAAGGCGGTAGCAGTTCCTTAGGTAGCTAATTAACAGCCTAGCGGATAGGAGGGCTAAACTAACCATCTCAGTCCCAGCAGAATCACTGAATCTCCACTTCACTTCATGCCATGTTTCCAGACCACATAGGCCCATCCCAGACTTAAGAGAGGACACTGATTATAATTACCGGGCTTAAAGAACTGATCAGAGCCCCAACTCATTTAGCTAATTCTGTATCTTAGCATACTCTCTTATTTGAAATACCCTTTTCCCCTGTAATGTAACAGGAAGAAGTCTTGAAGTGTTCTCATAAACTCTTTAGTACCTTCTCTAGTGTAAAGAGCTCAATGCTTTGCTTGAAAAGGTCAACAACATTTATTCAGTGTCTATCTGATGCCAGATGCCTCAAGGGTGGGTGCTGAGGAGGTAAAATTGAGTAAAATGTTGGCACTGACCTGCTTTTAGAAAATTCATAAACTGCTGGGTGAATCACATGAGTAATTAATGAAATCCCATCCCAAGTTTAGTTCTCATGATCAGTGCTGCCAAGTGGTACTGGACCACAGAAGAGATATTGCTTCTGAGGCTGGGGGGAAATGAGGGCCGCAGACGAGTCAGGATGGTTGTCTGCAACATGCACAAAAATGGTGACAAGGAGGAAGGGAAAGCTGGGCCAGGGGGATTAGCCTATCCCAGGGTCTCACAGACTTGTGTAAAGGGAAGGCACGTTTAAGGAAAGGGTGGAGAGAAGTGGAGTGTATGGTCATAATTGTCACAGGGTCATGGGTTTCTTGTTAAACAGTTTGAACTAGACCTTGTTGGCTGGTGTTATCTAAACCAGCATCATCAGCATCACTTGGATGCCTATTGGAAATGCACATTCTCTGATCCCATCCCAGGCCTACTGCCTCTGAAATCTAAGGGTAGAACCTTAAGCCCTCCAGCCAATTCTGATTCACACTGAAGTTTGAGAACCACTGTGGTCGACATTAGAGAGCCATATCACTAATGATAAGTTCAAAAAAACCACAAAAATATGGGGGGGCGAGTAATCCTCTATCAGCAGAGTAAATGATACAGTTATATTTGCAAATGGAAAGATTTCTTATGGATTCACATGGAAGAAAAGTTGGAAGAAAGAAAAGGCTAGAGGCAGGCAGACCATTCAGAGGCTATACAATGTCCCAGGGAAGCCCAAGAAAGATCAGAACCCAAGAAGTGCGGTGAAGATGAATAGAAGAAATAGCCTGTGTGATTGCCCCATTGGGGGCAGGACATGGATGAGGTGGAGAGGATAATGTCAACGACCTATTTATTTAGCAACTGCCTGGAAAGGCTTGCTTGGAAGTCCCTGTGACACACCTGGCCTTTGATGGTATGGCCAGAACTCACCCGTTGGGTTCTTTGACTATTGCTGTTTTAAAAGGATCACACAGTCCCACTCTTAGTGATAGATGGTGCATGCATTTGGATTGTTTTAGGAAAGAACCTATCCAAGACCCAGGATTTTAGGAACAAAGAGAAAAACACACAAATCAAAAAGACCTGATGTTGGATTTCTTATGGAAGTGATTGATTCCAAGGCAAGAGAAAGAGAACTATAAGATGAGACTGAAACATTTTGTGGTGCCACGACATAACGAAATACTCACTGAAGGGCACCTGGGTGGCTCAGTGGGTTAAAGCTTCTGCCTTCAGTTCGGGTCATGATCCCAGGGTCCTGGGATCTGGCATTGGGCTCTCTGCTCAGCAGGGGGCCTGCTTCCTCCTCTCTCTCTGCCTGCCTCTCTGCCTACTTGTGGTCTCTCTCTCTCTCTCTCTCTCTCTCTCTCTCTGTCAAGTAAATAAATAAATAAAAATATTTTAAAAAAAGAAAGAAAGAAATACAGAAGGGTGGAAGGAACATGGAAATGACAAAGGAGCCAATCTCAGAAGTCCCTAAAGGCCAATACGAAAACAATTTAGCATGAAAATAAATAATAGTACTGAATTATGGCCCAGAAACACATCACTTCTATAGTATTCCAGCAAAAACTACATAATCTCAATGTAATCATGAGGAAACCTCAGACAGCTATCAGATTGAGAAACATTCTACAAAACACCTGAGCAGAACTCTTCAGAACTGTCAAGGTTATGATGGAGCTTGAAGGACTGTCACAAAACAGGAGGGGCTGAATCAGATGGGACAACTCAGTGCCATGTGGGAGCCGGAAGCGGATCCTAAAACAGAATAAACCAGTGGTGAAAACCTGGTAAAATCTAAAAGAAGACTGTGTTTTAGTTAATAGTATATAATAGTTTTAGAAGAATTTCCTGGTGTCAATAACTATGCATTGAAGGTGTTAACATGAAGGGAAGTTCATGTTAACTCTATTATACTCTATTATATTATTTTTGTGATCTTTCTGGAAGTCTACATTATTTCAAAATTAAATCTTAAAATGAAGTAGATAACAGTCATCGTTTGAATCCTTTTGCTGGCCTGGGGAACTGTTCCATGGAAATGACCGCTATCAGACAGCTCTTTTGGGGGGAAGTTCTAATGGCTACAATCCACTGTAATTTTCTCGAGCCTGGGAACGCTATCTTATGTGTCTTGATTCCCTCAAGAATTGGGGAACTTAGAAACCGATTTACTCTCAAATTTCATGAAGCTTAGGCTTTGGGGACATTTACTTCCATAGGCTCCATTGAGCACTAGTTGTTGCTGAGAGCTGTAGAATGTTCTATCTAGGTAAGGAAATCAGACTCGTTTCTATGTAAGCAATTCTAGTAAATTGCCTAAAGGGAGCTCAAAAGAATAGTAGTAAATCTGCAAGCCTCAGTACCTTGTTATGATTGCTTTTCTCATTCCAAATAAGTACTCACTTTTGCATCTAAGGTTATATTTGTAATTGCCTTTTTGTAAAAATGGTCTCCCAAATAATGTAAGATTCAGTACCAATAAACCTGGATACACTTCTGTACCTTGCACAGGTGTTCAATTAACATTTCAATATAATTATTAGAAAAATCATCCCCACTTCTGTAAAACAGAATTAATTATATTGATCAGTCACCTAACAAGAGAGTTGGAAAAGAATAATATTGGGAAGATTCTTATATAATAATTCTCTCTGCAGCACCTTTAATCTTTTTAAAAGCTACTTTTGCATTTATACTCACAACATTTACATGTTAGCACTTTAAAAATCTGAAGAGGGGGCGCCTGGGTGGCTCAGTTGGTTAAGCGACTGCCTTCGGCTCAGGTCTTGATCCTGGAGACCTGGGATTGAGTCCCACATCGGGCTCCCTTCTCAGCGGGAAGCCTGCTTCTCCCTCTCTCACTCCCCCTGCTTGTGTTCCCTCTCTGGCTGTGTTTCTCTCTGTCAAATAAATAAAATCTTAAAAAAAAAATCTGAAGAGATCGTCAAACATTTCTTTTTGTAAATGAGTGAAGAGCCAGTCCTAAAGAGGTTAAGTAATTTAAGGACACACAGCTAGCGGAGGGAAGAAGGAAGGGAAGAAGGAAGGGGGCAGGCAGAGGCCAACTGATTTGGGGGCAGGTGGCAGGAGAGTTGGCCGGATTTCTATACACTGCCCTAAAACAAAGTCTTCTATTCTTTTTTTCTTACTGGTAACTACAACAAAAGATAGTTTTGCCCCACTTTTTAACTTCCAAAACATTAATATAGTCACATAGTACAATTTTAGTAGGCAGTGAACTACTGTACTAACCTAGCCTTATACACATTAACAAGCTCTACTCAAAACTGTTTAGTCTAAGCAACCATGTGCCCCCATGAAAACACTAAAGTGGAGAAATATAGGGCAAGAGTTGGGGTTGGGCTGGGATATTCCTTAGGAGCAGGGAAATCTCTTGCAGGCAGTATGTGCCTCAGACTTTTGCAGTGACTGCAGTCTGTCACCATTTCACAGTGACTCCAGGCTGAAACCAAATCCACTGTTAGTTCACCCTCACCCATCTGGAGCCAAGCCCAGAAATAGTTCACTGGTTCTTAATGGCATTTGGGATGGGAACAAATGTTCTACACCGCAGCGCCTGTTGGCTCTAATCAGATAAATTAAGGAGTTGAGCATGTTTCCACCATTTCGTTTAGTTTTATTTTAGTCCCCAAGTCCCTTTGCTCCCATTTGAAGGCCTGGCACTGTCTCACTGGTGAAGCCCAAGGCTGCCTTATCACTGAGAGAAGCTTCCTCAAGTAGAAATGCCACATGTCAAACCTGTCCAGCAAGCCAGTGTCCAGCTGTCCCATAATATCATAGAGGCCAGCTCCTCATCTCGATGGACTTAAAATCCTCTCCCTTCAAAAATAAAGTAATGGGGGTGCATGGGTGGCCCAGTCACTGAGTGTCTGCCTTTGGCTCAGGTCGTGATCCCAGAGTCCTGTGATCCAGCCCTGCATTAGGCTCCCTGCTCGGCCGGAAGCCTGCTTCTCCCTCTCTCACTCTCCCTGCTTGTGTTTCCTCTCTCGCTGTGCTTTTGTCAAAAAAATAAATAAAATCTTTAAAAAATAAAAATAAAAAATAAAGTAATGAAGTCTTTCAGAGAGTACACTAGGTGATTTTTTTAGAGTTAAAAGGGTGTTTTGTTTATTTATTTATTTTTGTCAAGATTGGGATTGGAAACCAGGCTCATAGACTCTGCTTATAGAGACAGTTTAAGGTGTAGAGTTAGAGAATAATACTTCATTGCATCTTTGGAGAGCTAGTATCCAAATCACAAATTTTCTTCCACTGCGGTGTTGGGCCGGCGGAACTGGGAAACTGAGGAAGCCATGAAATGGCAGCCAACCCGTTATCTTGGGACCTCCCGTTCTCAGAATGTTGTATCATGGTGAATGGGCCAAAACTCAATCTCCCCTGCACATGCAACACTCCCCAGAGATCACATCGCCTCCAGGACCTCACTCCCATTGCCTAGAAACTCCAGCCTAAAATCTCCCAGAAACCTCACCCTCACCCTGACTGATAAAAATAAGCGCCGCCAACCCCACTTTCCTGGCCCCACTTTCTGCCGGACCAGGGAACCTCACGCGAGAGCGCCTCCATTAAAGCCTACTCAAACCACTGGCTGCGCCTGCTTCTCTCATTTACTCGCTCTTTGCCGTTAGTGCTCACTGACATGGAAAACCTTACATTTGGTGCTGAAACCCTGGAGGAGATTGAGGCCCCAATATCGGTTGGAGGACTGACTCTCTCCTCTTTACCTGACCCAGGACATCCAGACCCCTTTTGGTGAGTTCCCTCTTCCCCGTCTCTGTTCCGGGGCCCCTGTCCACAATTGTGGCTGCATCAGGGTGACCTCTTCGTTTACTGCGGCTTCCAGGAAGCCTGCCATGGCTTCTGGGAATCGAGAGATGTCTCATTCCCAGTTTGCTACTCCCATTTTCTGTGGTCCAAGGCCATAATCCGAGACACCTGTCTTCAGCCTTCAGACTACCTGACTAGGATCAGGGGAACTGCCCATTCCAAATTCCACCCCAAAACGCCTGTGGGCTGTTTACTTGCCAACTTTGGGACCTTGGGCTTATCTCAGGAACTCCCAAAGCAGGGCCTTATTTTCTATTGTACTGTTGCCTGGCCTCAGTACCATCTACATAACAAATCCCACTGACCTCCTAAGGGGACCGTCAATTTCCAAATAGTGACTGATCTGGACAATCCCTATGGGCATGGGGGCAAACGGTCCATGCCCCTTTTATTCTTGCCTTTTGGAGTCTACGCTCCTCTTTCCTCTTTCCTCCTCTTTTTCTCCCACCTCGACCTTCCCAGGCCTCTCCAAAGGCCACAAAAAGCCATTCTCCCTCTCCTCTGTCTGACCCTCCTGAAATACTTTCTTATCCTCCTATCTGCACCGCTCAAGGTGTCCCTTTTCCCTATCCCGGTCCCAACCTAACAGGCACTCCTACACCCACCATCCCTTCTGTCCCACCTGCCTCCCCATCCACTCCTGCTTCCCTGGCTTCCTCCAGTCCTGCCTCCTTGACTTCTTCTTCATGCCTGGACCCTCCTCTTCTTCCAGACTCACCTCCAACTCCTGCTGTTTCCAGACCCTCCCAGTGCCATCTGCTTCACCTCCTTCTGCGCCACCACCCTCTCTAACTAGCTCTAGGATTCGTTCCAAAGACCCCTCTTCAGAACCTCCACGAGGTGGCCGGGGCTGAGGGGGTCATCTGAGTCCATGCCCCATTTTCCCTTCAAGACCTCTCCCAAATAGAAAAACGCCTGGGCTCTTACTCAGCCAATCCCTCAAACTATCTCAGGGAGTTCCAATATTTATAAACCCCAGGCCTATGACCTCATGTGCAATGACTTAACATTCACCACCCTTACTACTGAGGAATGAGAACGTATTCAGGCTGCAGCCAGGAAACATGCTGATCAGGTCCACCTGACGGATGCCACCATGCCAGTCGGCGCACAGGCTATTCCTGTGGCGGGTCCAGGATGGGACTATCAAAGTGGCCAAGATGGCCGCTGGCATTGTGACCGCATGGTTCTGTGCCTCCTCGCCGGTATGCAGGCAGCCTCAAACAAGGTGGTTAGTTATGATAAAATCAGGGCCCTGATGAAAACCCAGCAGTCCTCCTAAATAGGCAGCTGAAGCTAAGTGACAGGCTAGATTCCAACAAAAGGTCCAGCTCCAAACCCAAGCCTTGGTAGCGGCCCTGCGGCTGGCTGGCTCTGGGAGCCAAATGTCAAAGGGGGCCCAATGTACTCCACTGGGGGCCTGTTTCAAATGTGTCACTGAAGGCCACTGGGCCCGTCATTGTCCAAACCCAAGGAAACCAACCCAACCATGCCCTCAATGCCAGAAAATGGGCACTGGAAATCTGACTGCCCTGGCCTCGGAGCATCTCTGGCACCTCAACACTGAGAATCTCCAACCTGGTAAGTCGTACATTCCAGCTGCTGGGAACAGACGATGACTGACGAGGCCCAGACTCAGAAACTCCCATCAGCCTTGCTGAGCCGAGGGTAAGGTAACGGCTAAGGTACCAGGTAGCGGGTAAGTCCATCCCTTTCTTGTTGGACACAGGAGCTACCTATTCCGTCTTGCCTTCTTTTTCAGGTAAAAGTTTTCCCTCCCAGATCACGGTCATGGGAATTGAGGGGACCTCCTCCACCCCAAAAATCACCCCTCCTCTCCTCTGCAGCCTGGATGGGTTCCCTTTCGCACACTCATTTCTCATCATCCCCTCATGCCCTGTCCCCCTTCTTGGTAGGGTCCTCCTCTACAGCTCCAGGCCACCTTCCAGTTATGCCCCTCCTCTACTACAATGGCACACTTCCTCCTCATGCCTGACTCTCCCACACCACCCACAGGGCGGTGGTCTATCTCTCTAAACAGCTAGATGTCACCACCGAGGGCGGGCAGCCATGCCTCAGGGCACTGGCGGCTGCGTGGCCTCCCTCACAAAGGAAGCCCTTAAACTCACTCTAGGACAGCCTCTTACTGTTTTTTCTTCCCATTGCCTGATGGTTCTAATCAGCCACAAATCCCTGGCCCAACTGACACCCTCCCGCCTTCAACTTTACCATCTACTGTTTATCGAAAACCCCCAGGTTTCCCTTTCCGCTTCTCCCCGCTTAAATCCTGCTACTCTCCTGCCTGCACCCTCATCTACCTCTGACCCCACCCACTCCTGTTCCCAACTCCTGGAAGACCTAACGCCTTCATACCCGGGGCTCTCTGACCAGCCCCTGCCTAACCCTGGCCGCATACTGTTTGTGGATGGTAGTTCCCTCATCGCCTTGGATGGCCGGCAGCACGCAGCCTATGCCATAGTCACTCCAAACACTGTCCTGGAGGTGGCCCCTCTCCCCATCGGGACTACCGCCCAGAAGGCAGAACTCATGCCCCCATCAGGGTGCTCCACATATCTAAAGGACAGTGAGTCACAGTATACACAGACTCTAAATATGCCTACCTTATCACTCACTACCAATCACCCATTCTGTCCTCTGGCAAGTTCGGGGGTCCTAACCACCAAGGGAACTCCCATAGTCAATGGGCCCCTCATTGCCTCAAGGCCCTCAGTCTCCCTACCAAGGTGGCGATAGTTCATTGCTATGGATACCAAGTTTCCCAAGCCCTGTCTCTCAAGGCAACCATAAGGCTGACTCCGTGGCCATATGAACAGCCTTGGGCTCCTCCCCAGCCCCACTCCTTTTTCTCAACACTCCTCATAATCCCTGTACTCTCACGAGGAGATCCACCCCCTTAAAGGACTGGGAGGTAAACCTAGAGACAGAGGATGGATTTACATTCAGGGTAAGAGTGCTCTCCCAAACAACATGATCCACATCCTGATCACAGAAATTCACCAGACCCTCCATATCGGCCCTAAGGCCTTATATCAATTCCTACAACCCCGCTTTCACCACCCCCTCCTCCACAGGACTATTGCACATGTACACCAAGCCTGTAAAACTTGTTCTGCAGTCAATGCCCAAGATGGGATCCACAGGCTGGGCGGGGCCTAATCACCAGCTCGGGGTCACCAGCCAGGAGAAGACTGGAAACTTGACTTCACCCACATGCCCCGACACAAGACCTTCCGGTACTTACTAACCCTAGTAGACACTTTTACAGGTTGGATGGAGGCTTATCCCACTTCTAGGGAGACAGCAAAAGTGGTGGCTGCTACACTCATTGAGCATATCATCCTGAGATTCAGTCTCCCTCGGATCTCACAGGCCTTCATCTCTAGCATCACACAACAGCTCTCCGAGAGGCTTAACATCACTCGGAAGCTCCACGTCCCTTATCACCCCCAATCCTCGGGTACAGTTGAAAGAGCCAACGGCCTTCTTAAAGAACAGTTTACCAAACTCACTCTTGAAACCTGCATGTCTTGGCCAACCCTCCTTCCTTTGACACTCACCAGATTAAGAGCTTCCCCTAGAGGGCTGTCTGGGGCTAAGCCCCTTTGAACTCCTATACGAGAAGCCCTTCTTACTTAACCATAACCTCCCTGTTCTCCTCTGCCTCTCATATCCTACCTGCCTTACTTAACTCTTTACGTGCTCTTCTATGGTCACATGCTGATGCAGCTATCCCTGCCCCCAGTGACCCCGACGGATGTTAGTCGTCGGACTTAGTAAGAAAGTCCAGGGGACCAGGTCCTCCTATGAGAGTTACATCCAAAGTGACTACAGCCCAGATGGACTGGCCCTCACACGGTCGGTTGTCCTCACAACCCTACAGCAGCCAAACTTTTAAAAGTTGTGGCTCAGGCATTGGCCGCACCCGCCTCATCCCCATAACAAAGAATAAACCTGACTGAATTTCAGCAACTGACTTGACTACCCAACAGGAAAAGGTTAGCAGGGGAACTCCTCGACACCAGCTGTGGTCTCTGGCTTAACGCCACTGCCAGCCACTCATGCTGGATATTATAAAGACCTATTTAGAAATCCAAGCCACCATCTTATTTACTCTGAAAAACAGCTCCAGGTGTTAGGGGCAAAAGGCCCCTGGAAAACAAAGATGAGCCAGGTTGGTGGAAATGCCCAATCAGTTAACCCTCTTAACCTCCCATCCCAGGAGGTTACTAAGAATGTGTGGCCTGTAACTGGTACTTGGGCTCAGATGGGAACACCCAGATGCCCTTAACCTCTGGGTTCTAGGGGACATGGAAGGGCAAATTAACTCAGGCAAGCCACATGAGTTGGGTCCGTTCTGGGGTCCAGTTTTCCCCTATACAATGGGAATGTGAATTAACTCAGATAGCTACGTGACCCAGGACAGCTTGTGAGGGGGGAGGTGCCCTATAAAAGCTAGCCTGAGTCTTCTCCCCAGAGAAGTGACCCTGGCTGGCCAGTAAAATTCTGATGCTTGGCACAAAATAAAGCTTCACTTTTGTATCAGCCTCGTTCCTTTGACCACAGACCCTATTATTATTTGGGGCTCTGCCAGGATCAAATGATGAGGGCTGAGCCAGCATCAGAATTTTAGGGAAAAGCCTTCGGAGGTAAGGTAACATCTGGCAAGATCTCGAGATTCTATTCTATTCTGTTCTTTTCTGTTTGTGGAACTCCAGAAGAGTGGCCCACCGGGGGAGAAACTGGATGCAGTATAGCTTCCCAGAGTTGGAGTGGATGTGGGGACACCCCATCCCTCCATCTGTGGTCACGAAGGGGTTCTAATCCCTCTTGGTGAGCGGGGGACTGAGAAAATCCCCAGCTGTGGTGGCGAGGGAGTTAAAGTCCCTCTCTGCAACCAGGTTCACCCATGCTATTTGACCGGAAGGGGCACCCAGAGGGGGTGTCCAACCTGTCTGAATGTGAAGAGTTCCTGAGTGTGTGAGTGTGTCTGTTCAGCTCCACCGCTTCAGCTACAACATCTGAGTGGGCTGCACCCTGAGTCTTGCAGAGCGTCATATGGCATAACGGTCATCCACTCCCACAAGAGTGGCCTGATCCAGGGCTTATACGGATAGACCTTAGCTAAGGCGCCCCTAAGTTCCCACAAGGGACGCGAGCAGGACAGCATCTGAAAGTCTCCCACCCTTTGTCTGCAAGACCGTTCACTATGGTAGGGAAGCCCAGTAAACCCAGTGTCCCAGATTGTATGCTTCAACTACTGTTAAATGGTAAGTTGTGCTTTTGACTTGTTATTGCAAGGAGACTAAGGATATTTGAGCCTGTTGGTAAGCATGGTGTGTGCTTTGCAGTTTACAATCGGTTACTCCTTAGTCTTCACTGGATATTAAGGTTTCTAAAGAGTGCAAATTCTGCTGCCTGTAACTAAGACTGATGGTCTGTATGTGGAAAAGTAGGAGATTAGTAAGAAAGATAAAAAATGGGAATGTATTTTTGTTGAAGGTGAAAGAAGGTAATCTTGTCCTATATGAGATGATTGTTTGGAAAGAAACGGCATGGGACAAAAACCGAATGCAAAAAAAGTTATAAAAGGTTTGTAGAGGAAAAACTTTGAAAAAGGCAAGGTTTTCTCCCATTGTTGGTCTGCTCTTGATAAGAAAATGTAAATACTTACTTTCTCTTTGCTTGCCCAGAGAAACCAGTTTCTGTTATTTGCATTTATCATCTCTTTGAAATCCCTAATCCTATTTAGGCTTGTGTTTCAAAACTGACTTCTGGTGTTCATACAGTTGGTCTGACTTTTGATATTCAGATGATTGACAGGTGTACTTTTTAAACTAGGTATTTTAAGGTAAAGATGATAACCTTGGGGAAGAAGTTCATTCACACTTGATGATGGTTCTGAGCAAATATTTTAAAGACTGAGACTCCCTCCCCCTCTGCCCTTGGTGCAGAAGGTTGCCGGCGGCGTGCGAGGCCCACCTGAGCAGCGTCCCCCTGCCGTGGCCTCCAGCCTGGCCCCGCCCAATGGGCATGTGGGGTTGCCAAGCAGTGGGCACTGGAGGCTGCGACCCGGCTAGGCCTACGCTTGGCTCAAACACAGCTCCCGAGGCTGGGTACGCCCGCTGGGCTCGAGCAACGCTGCCGAGAGGGGGGACTGTAAGTGCCGCTGGCATTGCCCCAGCTGCCGGAGCTGGGCACCATGAATGACCTGGCCATCGTGAAGGAGGGTTGGCTGCACAAGAGACGGCACCTTCATCGGTTACAGGGAGCAGCCCCAGGATGCCAAGCAGCGAGAGTCCCCTCTCAACAACTTCTCTGTCGCTCAGTGTCAGCTGATGAAGGCACAGCGGCCAAGACCCAACACCTTCATTATCCGCTGCCTGCAGTGGACCATGGCCATCAAGAGGACCTTCCATGTAGACTCTCCAGATGAGAGGGAGGAGTGGACGCGAGCCATTCAGATGGCTGCCAACAGCCTCAAGCAGCCGAGCCCAGGTGAGGGCCCCATGGACTGTAAGTGTGGCTCCCCAGTGCCCCTTCTGCGGCTGAGGAGATGGAAGTGGCAGCTAGCAGGGCTCGGGCCAAAGTGACCAGGAAAGACTTTGACTGTCTCAAACTTCTGGGCAAGGGAACCTTTGGCAAAGTGATTCTGGTGCGGGAGAAGGCCAGCGGCCACTACCATGCCATGAAGATCCTGAAGAAGGAGGTCATTGTGGCCAAGGAGGATGTTGCCCACATGCTCACCAAGAACCGTGTTCTCCAGAACTCCAGGCATCCGTTCCTGATGGCCCTGAAGTACTCCTTCCAGATCCACAACCGTCTCTGCTTCATCACATCAGAGACAGACACCCGGTATTTCGATGAGGAGTTCACGGCTCAAACGATCACCATCATGCCACCCGACCAAGGTGACAACATGGAGGGTGAGGACAGCGAGTGGAGGCCCCACTTTCCGCGGTTCTCCTACTCGGCCAGTGGCACAGCCTGAGGAAGGTCAGCTGGCTGTGCCCTGCTCCTGACGGCAGCTTCGGGGGACTCGTAGGAAGTCCCGCAGGACGACTTGTATTTTGTATTTATTTATGGGAAGACACTTGTGCTGTGGGCAGACAGCCCACCTTGAAGAAAAGGGGTCCTGCAGGGTTTTTTCCTAGGTCTCCAGAATGGAGGCTGGCTCTAGGACTCCCTCCAGGACAGGGTGACCTGGAGGACAAGGAGGGGCCCCCCTCGAACCAGCATGGGGATGGAGATCCCAGGGTCTGCGGAAGGCACTGGGTGCCCGAGGCCCAGGCCAGTGTCCTGCCCTTGCGGACAGCATGAAGGACGTCCCTTTGGGTAGGGCCACTAACTTCCGAGAGCAGGTTGTGTGGGGAGACCCGCGGGAGCTACTGCATGTCCGAGGACAGTGACATCAACATCACCAGTGAGGAAGAGGACCGCAAGGAGCAGCCTCCGCCTGGCCTGCAGGAGAAGGAGTTCCAGCTCAGCGTGAACCCCTCCCCAAACCTCAGGTTAGAATTAAGGTAGAGGGGAAATCAATTGACTTTTTGTGGACAGTATGTTGATGACTTGCTAAATAGCAGCCGAGGACTGTTTGCTGTGATTCACCCTAAAGCCTTGTAAGCCTGGAGTTTTCCGTGTGGAACACTGCTTACAGACATTTCTTGTGCTGGATGTTGGTTGAGACTCTGAGCTCTATGGGTTTATAGCTTCCGTTGATACGGGAACGCTGTGCTCAGTATTCTGCAGATGCTTCCCACCCGCTCCCCTGTTGGGAGTTGCATAACACCTGTATTTGCTGCAGGATGTTGGCTCATGGGGTTGTCTCTCTGTCTGTGGGTGCTTCAGTGTGGACGGTTTCTGGTGCTGTCCCCCCAGACCCTGAACACAGCCCATAGCGAGCCAGTTGTGGAGACTAGGACCCTGCCAACCATGGACTGAACTTTGTTGTTACTTTTATTGTTGCCTAATGATATGGTAGCTTCTGAGTCAGGTGGTACTGCATAATGGAAAAGGGCTTGACATGCTGTTTTTGGAAAAAAGGGGTGCTCTGCGTAGCCCTAGGAGGGGAATGCTATTTTGGGGTATCAGCAGTTGCGGGCCCCCTGGTTTTACTATTACTGATGTTGCTCTCTGGCCCTTGCATTATAAATGCCCTAATGCCATTTGTACAAAAGGGTCAAAGATTTTACCTATTCCCAAAGAAACGGGGGGAATGTAAGAACCTATTTAGAAATCCCCACCATCTTCTTTACTCAGAGAAACAGCTCCAGGTGTTAGGGGCAAAGGGCCCCTAGGAAACAAAGGCAAGCCAGTTTGGGAGAGATGCCCAATCAGTTAACCCCTTTAACCTCCCATCTGAGGAGTGTCCCGGGGAGGTATTTAGATGCAAACTAAGAATGGGTGGCCCCTAACTTGTAATGGGCTCAGATGGAAGCATCCAGATGCCCTTAATCTCCAGGTTCTACAAAACCGCACCCCAGAGAGGACTCGCGTGGCTTGCCTGAGTTAATTTGCACTTCCATGGCCCCTAGAACCCGGGTTCTAAGTCTTGTTGCTGTTTATTAATGAAGTCAATATTTTTAAATGAATTGGAATACAGATTTCAAAGATTAATAAATACTTCGCTGATGAAAATGGGGCAGGCCCCAGGAAAATAGTGCCTCTCTGCTCTTTTATTTAGATATAAAGCTATATAGAAGAGAAAATGGAAATTTTGGAGGTGAATGCAGTGGATATAGGAATTACTCCCTTCTGGTCAATTTCACCCGGGACTCTCACCAGCCCCTGTCCACTATAAAGGCAAACATATTCACTTTTCATACTTAGGACTTAGTACAGTGGCAGGTATTATAGGTTCTCAAGAAGTTGGATGACCACACATCTTGGGAGTGTCCTGATATATGCCTATATTGTATCTGGCTTAATTATTAATCATGCCCTTTTCACTATCTAAAGTGTCTCTCGGGTTCAGATAATAAGTTATAGCCAACCCATCAAAAAGAAGCAGTGTTTGTTGAGCCTTACTTTTTATCAGCACTCTTCTTGGTATTGCAGAGTGACCTAAGCCAATTTGATCTGCACAGTCATTCAACCCTTTTGGCAGATATTAGTAGCCTCTAACAATAAGAGTCATATCTCCTTATAACCTGGCTGCCACATTGGCATATTATCTAGAAAAGGAAATCTGAAGACACAATTCCGTCATTTGTACAAACATCAATTGACCAGCAGTCACAAAAGCATCTATCCAGGCATACAGCCTATTCTGGGAGGCTCTGTGAAGTCCAACTCATTGTCCATCAGGCATTGGAATGAATACCTTGCACACATTGGTGACCCAAGGCACAGATGATGGTGCTCCAATGGCAGGATTATCAGCTTTCTGGTCAGGGAAGTCAGCTGAATTCCTGGTTAAGTTGTGGATCCAGAAACAAATGAGTCCTGGGAATAGAACACCTTTCAAGGGATATTTTTGATTTCTCCATATTTATCAATTATTTTGTAGAGGCACCTGTTCTATATCTCTAGACAGATCATACATCTTGAACATGACTCAATTCACCATTGAAGAAGCATTTCTAACTTCCCTCATGCTTGGTAATAAACTCTCTAATGTAGGCTCAGAGAGCAACATTTGAAGTGCTTGTCATCCCTGGAGTACATACTCCAGAAGAGGGCTTTTCAAACATTGAAGAACATGATGTGTTCTTGCCCCTTGAGTATATACTACATTAAAACATATATATTATACTTCTTATGCTTTAGAGTATTCAAGTATTTAGAATTAAGTTACAGCAACACTTGCCTGACTCAGTTGGTTAAGCATCCAACTCTGCTCTTAGCTCAGGTCTTAATTTCAGGGTCATGAGTTCAAGCCCCATACTGGGATCCACCCTGGGCATGGAGCCTACTTAAATTAAATTAAATTACAGACAATATACTTGATATGTGTTCTGCATTACGTATTCAAATACTCAGCTTGGACCACTGAAACAGCAAAGTGACCCTCAAAGGGTCAACCCTGACCTCCCACTCTCCCATCCTCCATTTTTCTCCAGGAGCAGAGGCTCAGAGTTACAAGCCTTAGGAAAAATGGAGTCTTAAGAAACACATATGAGGGGTGCTTGTGTGGCTCAGTTTTTAAGCATCTGCCTTTGGCTCAGATCATGATCCCAGAGCCCCAGGATTGAGCCCCACATCGGGCTCCCTACTCGACGGGAAGCCTGCTTCTCCCTCTCTCACTCCCCCTGCTTGTGCTCCCTGTCTAGCTGTGTTTCTAATAAACAAATAAAATCTTAAAAAAAAAAAAGAAACACATACGAACTGCGTATGCGAGGTCATAAAGATATAGCGGAAAGTGACTAATATTTATGTTCTAGAACTCTGTTCCTCCCAGAAGTCTCCCTTACACAGCATTCTTTCTACAATTCTCCCCTCTCTCCCTGCAGCTGTTTGGTGTGGTAAATGGGACACAGACATATTTCCCACTCACTTTTAGATGTCAGACATAATCTGAATGGAACGAGAGGAAGGGAAACATAGGGTTAGGCCAATGCTTTTGGGGGGAATTAAGGATGCTTCTCTGGTTTTTTTCTTTCCTTTTCCTTACCTTTCTTTCTAGAAATTAAAAATAAGCTTGGGAGCCTCATAAGGACCTTTGCAAAGGAGAGATAGGAGAAGGTTCTTTACAACAGCATTAAATTTAGACCTTAGGGTAAAAGAGGAACACAAGGCACCAAAATTCACATTGTTTTGAGAAAAGAAAGTAAGGTAAAAGGCCAGGAGGGGGTCAGAGTCAGATATCTAGAGTGTAAGAAGTTATACATATATCTGGAGAATTCTTCAGAGTTCTAGCAAGGATGGCCACATGGAGATTGTCAAATCCAAGTTTGCACCTGTAACCTAGTGTTGCACCACACACACTTTAGATACTCATCCCTGTCAACAATTAATCATTCTTGTCATTTAAAATTTGAGCAAGATTTATGACAAAGCAGAGAGAAAAAATGTAAGTTGGTATAACTGCTGATAAAACTCATATTGAAACTTGTCAGGGCAGGTACAAAATGATACAAATCCTACGTATCACCATTGTTTTTGTAAAAGCAATCATTAGATGGGTAACACCAGCTTCCAGAAGATATTCCTCTAATCATGCATTAATAGCCTCCACACTCGAGTGTACTTAAGAGATAAAGCACTGTATTTGAGCCATCTAGATTTCTAGTAGGAAAGTCTTCCTGATTCCAGATGCCATTGTGCTGAGCATTCCCCAGAATCATTTTCTTGGACTGTTCCCTTCATTCATTTTATTCTGCGCTGCTTCAGAAAAAAAGAATATTGTTCCCACAATCTCTGTGAACAGAGAATAGGCTCAGAAAGAGAGCTCAGAAATATTCTGCTGGCGTTCATTTTAATACCATAGCTGAAGCCTTGTTCCTTTTCCCTTTGAATCTCTCACATAATCATCAAGATGCATTTAGAACTAATTATATGAATACCACTTTAAGCCCCATTGTATTCTCCAATAGCCTTCAATTAAGTGCAGTGGCACTATATTTGAAAGAGAGCTTTGCACTGCCTCAAAAGTTCCAACTGGAAAGAGAATGTGCATGTCCAGAGATTCCATGCTACACATTAAATATTAATGCTTTCAAGGAGAATTTTGCAAACATTTGTCATTGAATTTAGTAATTAAAAGCACTTTCTTGGTATTTCAGAAATATTTGATGATGACAGGTGCATATTGATTCTTATTAAAAGTTATCTACATTGATTAGCAACATTTTATTATTAATAAAATATTATATTAATTAAAATTCATTTTAATTATAATATTATTTCAATAAAAAATCATGCAACTTTTGGGTATAGAATCATTGCAAAATTAATTAAGGAAACACGAAGAATTTTTCCTCAGAAACCTATCAACAAGGGAAGTGGCAAAGATGAATTGAGACATTTCTCATGAGCCAGTATTTTCTACATGTAGGAAAACCCAGCACAGTAGAGCTTTCTGCCCCTACATTAATTAGAACTCATGCATTATTTATTCAACAAATATTTATTAAGCACTGCTGCTGGATCTACCCAAGTCTAACACTGACAATTCCCAGTTTGATGACAGCTTAAGACTTTCCTGAGTAAGAGGTAGTACTCTTACTACCTCAGAGGGAAACTGAGTCTGCCAAAATCAGGACATTTTGAGTAAATTCTGCAGCTAAGAAAAAAAAAGTCGTAGGGAAGCAAGACCAGAAGCAAGGCAAGGGAAAGCCAACTAGAAGACAAAATGGACTCTCTCTCGTCCTTGCATTCCCAGGAAAATCCTCTCATTCAGAAGATGAAATGGAGATGAGAATGGGATGGAACAATAACTGGGAAGAAACCCCATCTTGCCTGAATATTAATATTGATACGGAAGTCTACATTGAAAGGAGATCCGGGAACTTCCGACAACCCATGGGCATAGGCTGTATGGTGAGGTGAAATTACTACAAACCTTGTTTTTACATTTTTATTCAAGGATATGAGCCATCCAAATAGAAACAACTTGAGGAAGAAGAATATGTAAAATGTAAAATAATTTTGAGAATTATGCAAATAATTATTGCCAATGTTAAGAAATGGTTTTTGAAAAAGGTACATAACAAAAAGCATAATGATCTGAATCCAAAATATTAGGTTATATGAACAAATTCCAAGAAATGAGAGGGAGAAGGTAAATGTGTACTTAGATGTTCAGCTTTTTCCAGGAGAAGCCAGTAGAAACTGCTTAATTGTTGAAGTTCATAGAGAAATATATTTGTAACTATTCTTAAATTTATTCAGCAATAGGTGTAAAACTGCTAGGTAACTAGCAAAAAAGAAAAAAATTAAGTGAAGTAAATGTGATCAATTCTCAAAGACAGAAAGGTTTATGGATATTAGACTCATTTTTTATAAAATTATAGAGAGATAAAATATACAAAGTTGTTACTAGTGATACTAATCTCCTATCTTTAATGGGGTTTTATTGGAAACACTTAGCACTACTGGAAAGTACTGCAAGGTTGGCTTCTAGAATATTTTACAATCATGTCACTTAGCATAGGCATGTTCTGTGAATATTAATAGCCTGATTCCAAGTCATTCATCAGCAGTGACCTTCAAGCATGCTATGTACTCTTTGCAAAGCTTGAATTTAGAGAAAGAGACCTTATAGCTGAGAGTTTAATTCCCTCTTTACAACACATAAATGAGGAAACCGGAGAGAATGAGGAGGTGCTTGATCTGTTCTATGGATCATACATTTAGTACTAAATGTATTTTAACTTAATAATCACCATCAACACACTTGAATATGATGTTTCTCCAAAATGGCATCACTGGAAAAAATTATCCTTCCATATAGCATGGTTGTCACACAACTGTAGCGATTGGACCTTGAGATTTTATTAGAGGCACAGAGAAATACACCAAAGGAGCATAGCAGAAATTCAAGAAGCAGATTCTCAGATATATGGACACGTGTCATTTCTCAGAAGTTATTATAAATCAGGAGAAAAAAATTCACTGTTCAATATCTAGTCTTAAGACATTTTATTATTAATCTGTAGAAAAATTATCTCTATTTTATATCATACTCAAAAATACAGAAATACAGAAGAAAAGACAGGAAAATACCTTAAACAATTTGGATTTGGGAAAATTTCTTAAAAATAATTTCTTAAAAAAATACAAACCATTAAAGAAAAGATTAATAAATTGGACAACTTTAAAATTAAAAACTGAGATACGACAACCCACGAATGAAAAGATACACCACAGATTTAGAGAAGATATTTACAAGCCATATAAAAATGATTTATATTCAGAATACATAAAGAGCTCTGACAAAAAAATCAGAAAAAGACAAAAACCCAGTCATAAAATGGGCGAAGGCTACATACAGACAATTCACAAAAGGTAAATCTGAATGGCCAATAAGCATATTACTAGCAATGCTCAACTTCATTAATAATTAAAATGCTAATTAAAATTGGAAGATATTTATTTATACCCATTTAGATTGACATACATTTCCAAAACCTGATTTTTTCAATTTGGAGTGAGAAATTACAACATCAAGAACTCTCATTGATGACAGGAATGTACAATTGAGGTCCATCTTTGGAGATCAGTCCAACAATATCTAGCAAAGGTGAAGATGCCTGTACCCTATGGACTAGCAAGTCTGTTCTAGATACCTTAAAGAAACTCTTGGGTGCCTGGGTGGCTCAGTGGGTTAAAGCCTCTGCCTCTGGCTCAGGTCATGATCTCAGGGTCCTGGGATCAAGGCCCATATCAGGCTGTCTGCTCGGCGGGGAGCCTGCTTCCCCCTCTCTCTCTGCCTGCCTCTCTGCTTACTTGTGATCTCTCTCTCTGTCAAATAAGTAAATAAAATCTTTTTTAAAAAGTTAAAAAAAAAAAAGAAACTCTTACAGGTATGTAAGGACATATCAAGAAAAATCATTTCAGTATCAACAGAATAGACAAATAAATTATGGTGTATTTGTGCAAATTATACGGTCATGAAAAATTAACAAAGTAGCACGTACTACTATGAATAAATCTCCAATACAATGCTGAATATAATGTGATGAAGGATATAGTTTATTATGAGTCCCTGTATTTTTACATGCATGAAATTCTTTATAACTTTATAGGTAAAAATAGAATAAAAACTTCTATTCTGAGTACAGAAAGCAAACAACTGGGATCTCTTTTAGGTGTGCTCCACAGTAGCCATTTGAAGTGCAAGACTAACTCAAAGTACAGGATGGGTTTTATATTAACAAAAATTTCCTGAGAGGGAATTTATATTCCATATGGTTATGTTTTAAAAGCAAAACAAAACAGGGAAACCTGGGTTGTTTGTTCGGTTGAGCGTCTGCCTTCTATTCAGATCATGATCCCCTAAGGTCTTGGGACTGAGCTCCATGTTGGGTCCTTGCTCAGCAGGGAGTCTGATTCTCCCTCCGCCCCTCCCCTATCTCATGCTCATGCTCTCTCTCTCTCTCTCTCTCTCTCTCTCTCTCTCTCTGATAAATACATAAATAAAATCTTTAAACAATAACACCAAAAAATAGAATCCCAATCTCTTCTCCCAAAGACTCTGGGGTTCAATAGCATTAAAAGCATACATGCAATGAAAGGAACTCTATCACCTTCCTCTAAATCTGCAAAATAACCTTGCCCATGGACTCATGACACTTATCCGCACAAGTAACCTGGTAGGGGCTGTGTCTGGAAAGCCAGAGGAAGGAAAAGAAGATAATCAGCCGGACTAACTGGAGAAGCTTAACTGCACATGAGTAGAGCTGCAAGATTTACCAAATAAAAATGCAGGACTCTCAGTTAAAGGTTGCATTTTGGATAAACAAATAATTTTCATCTATCAATGTATCCTAACAAAAAGGTACTCTCCTAACTCAGAAACTCACTCTAAGCATGGTAATTTGTCTTACAAAGTTACCTGGGATAGTGAGGAAGAAAAAGGGAGAGGAAGAAAAAAACAGGACTTGGCTGTCTAACAGAACTGAATTTGAGCTCTGTGACTCCAAGACGGAACTTCTCTGAGTTCCATTTCCTCAGTTCTTAAGGGAGCATAATATTTATCTTGTAAGAGTAACTGAAAAACCATGTGTGAGAACTCTCCTGGCTCACAGTAGTTACTCAATACATAATTTTTAAGAACCAGTTGAACATGTTATCGAATGTTTACTAGGACAGTCCCTTTACCTGGCTTTGGGGCTATAAAGATGAATAAAAAGTGATCTGTTTTTCCACAAGAGCTCAGTTTTTTTGTGGAAGACATTTACAAACCACACAAGCAAACAATCATAACACAACATGCTATGTTCTAGTAATTGAGCTGTCTGCAAACGATTTCTCCTTATTCACTGGTCAAAACCCAATCCTACATTTGAGGCCTAATGCACTTCCTTCTCAATGTGCCACTCATTCTCCAATTCAGAATTAGCTCTCCCTCCTCTATTCTACCAAGCGAGTTCCCTTAGTTCTCTGTTGTGATACTTAAACTTCATGGCCTGAGACTGTAATTAGTCCCCCTGCCCTGTCAGCTGTGCTAGATCATGAGCTGAAATACAATTTATTCATTTTTATGTCACCCCTACACATAGCGTATGGTACGTGTGCAGTAAATGCTTGTGTTGCCTTTCCAAATGGAACTAGGCTACTATTTCTATGAATGCAAAATGAAGAGTCATGTAACAAAATCCTTTCTCAAGCTATTGCCTGAGGTTTTGAATCCAAGTGACACATGAAAATTTGACACACTTTTTTGTATTAAGTGACCCAGGTGAGCAACACACTCCAGGGTAGGGTAGATGAAAAGATAAGGGGTATATATTGTGAACAAAAAAAAAAGTCACAGAGCCATATATGAAATACAATCATTTTTATTTTAAAATGTCACTACTATTACATGTTAGGCCATATATAGAAAAAAACTCAAAAAATATATGCTAAATTATTATTGGTGGAATTAGAATTATGGAAAATTTGCCTTTTCTAAATTATGGAATTCTACAGTATTGAAATGTTTTATAATGAGCAGTTGTTAGTTTATTAAGGAGAAAGAAAATAATTTTTTTTTAAGATTTTATTTATTTGACAGAGAGAAACACAGCCAGAGAGGGAATACAAGCAGGGGAAGTGAGAGAGGGAGAAGCAGGCTTCCCGCTGAGCAGGGAGCCCGATGTGGGACTCCATCCTGGGTCTTCGGGATCATGACCAGAGCCAAAGGCAGTCGGTTAACCAACTGAGCCACCCAGGTGCCCAATAATTTTTAAAAATAAATTAACCCAAGGACTTCTGTCATTGAATCTTTTGTCCACTTTTGTTTTCATGTTAAAAATTTTACTTTTGTTTAGAATAGGAATCAAGACCTTTCCTAAAATAAATAAGTGGCAGTAATTCTATTTTTAAAACAAAAAACTAAAGGCATGCCCTGCCTTTCTTCCCTTCTGTATTTGAGACCCACAAGAAAGAGCAACCTTAGATCATGACACCAGGTCTCATAAAAGGCAAAAATAGACAAAATTATTTCCTGCCTTTTTTTTTTCCTGTCCTCGTTAGTCTGACTTACTTAAGTGCTTCATTTTTTGGTCCGATCCTCTTCACTGTTAGCTGGGGAAAAAAGTCTTTAATGCTGCACATAAAAAGTCGAGTGGTATTCAGTCACGTGCAGTATTGATTTAGCAAAGGGAGAAGGGAAGCAGACACTTCAATATTTCCCTGCCTCCCCTGGGAAGGTTAAGGAGAACTTAATTCAACCTTAAGTAGTGTAAATATCCTGAGATGAAGCCGGGTTAACAGAACTGATGTAAGGGAGCTGACGGCTGCCTCCGACATCACCTGTGAACAAGTTTACAGTGTGCAGGGCAGAGGCGCAAGCATGGGGGCGTGGGAAACCGAACGTGCTTCCGGAGCTGCTGAGGAAATTAAAAACTGCCCCAGAACTATCATTCATCAAGTGTGCTTTTCAATACTTAAGGTACTGCTGAGGAAGTTAAAAAGGAAGCATATCTCCACTTGAAATGTCCTTGAATGTTCATGTTTAATTTTATTTTAGGAACCCCTTGATCTTGGGACAGCTGGGAAGAAAGAGCTTTCCTTTTCTAATTTCCTGGGAGGAACCTAAATGATGAGTGAACGCAAACCAGAGCGGAGATGAGCAGCAATCTGCATTCCTGTTTAGGATTAGGGAGAATCAACATTAAAGAGATGTAGTTCCTTCCTATAGAAAATGCCAGGGGAATAAATGGAAGAAAGATATGAAACCTTCAACCCGCTTTATTTCAGAAGTGTTAGAGACTTGCCGAGTATGTTTAGTTCTCCCACGCATGCGTCTTTCACGGAGTATTCCGTTAGTGTTGCCGTTTTTTATTCATTTATTCATCCATTTCTTTTCATGAATATGTATAAAATGCTCACGATGTCCAAAGCACTGCTCAGGACTCATGATACCATTTCTCAGATGCTTAACATCCAAGAATACCATTAATAGGCTTCTGCTTCCACTCACGCAAGTGGGAAGAAAGGGTATTACTTCGTCTGCATCAGGCGGGGCTTTGGATAGAATTAGTCTTTCACTAGTTACCTGTAATCTGCATAAACTGATTCAACAGCGGTTAGGACTATATGTGCATTAGGATTCAGTATATTTTGAATCACACTTTCACGTTCTCTCATACAGAAAAAAATAAACGATTTAAGGCAGTGGATCATAAACTTTACTGTATGTTAGAATCACCTGGACATTTCTTTAAAATCCAGACTCTCAGGCTGCATCCACACTACATAAATCAGACTCTCTGGGAAAGAGACTAACCATGAGTGGGTTTTTTGGTTTGGAGTTTTTTTTAAAGTTTGATGGTTTGTTTGTTTGTTTGTTTGTTTGTTTGTTTTTTACAACTCCTCAAGGGATTCCAATGTACAGCCAAGGTTGAGAACCAAAGATTTAATGAAACTTGGGACAACTGTGTCTTTGCATCTGGATTTATTTTTCCTTATTCTGTAGGTACTTATTTGCTATATTTCTGATGGCTTGGATGCTGGAAATTTCACTCTGTGTCTATTGAGGTGTCATTTTCTAAAGATCACAGATATTTAGATGTAATTATTGAAACTTACACTGGTAAAGCCACTCGAAGCTAGCCAGTGCCAAGCTTCAAGACCTGTATTTTGCAACTACAAGAAGCTAGTCACCTTCAGTCACCCTTCCTTCATCTCTTCCTCTCCTTTTCCTGAACTCTCTTGCAACACTAAAAAGGCAACTGAAATAGTGGGAGAGCAAATAATTGAATGCTGTATTTTAAAGGTTATTTAGAACATGTGAAGGAAGCAGTTTAGAAATCCTTAAAAGTCTAATTCTCCCTTTTATGAACCTAGATTTATTTCTTAGGGTCTTTATTTTTAAAAGCCAAAATTGTATACCTAAATCAAACATTACAGCCAAACAACATACATCAGACCAAAAATGACCTAATGTAACCAACTCGCTTTTAGATATGAAAGTGAAGGAGGTATACATTTGATTTACACAAAATAATCACCTGGATATAAGGTGAAGTCAATGTTGGAAGCAACAGAGGTCTATATTAATAAAAAAAAAATAGAAACTCTGGTAAAAAATAGCACATAAAATGTTGTTTGCACACAAGCTGAGCATTGTTAGAACTCTATCCTGTTGATTTTTACCATCAAGTAACCAAGCTTATAGTTCTCAGAAGATTTTAGCACTTCATTTGGACTTTTAATTATGAGATATTCTATATAGTATAATAATAAAACTCACATATTCATCATCTCACACAAGAAATAACACATTACAACTGTAATTATATCCCTTTATCTACCTACTCCAGATGCAATTCGTCCTCTCTCCTTCTTACAAAGAAAATTTCTATCTTAAATTTGGGGGTTTGTCACTTTCATTAATATACTTTTATTCTGTTTAGGCCATAAAAATATGTAATACTGTTTTGTACATTTAAACCATACAAACAGAATCATATGATATGTATAGCTTCTACAATTTGCTTTTTATCTTTCCCTGTAATGTTTGTGAGACTCATCTATGTTGATATATGTACTATTTTATTCATTTTTGCCTCTAGAGCATACTCAATTGGATGAATTATATAAGTATTTCATATTTTTAATGGTTTGTGTTGTCATCCATTTGTGTTTTTGCCTTTTCCACCTTCCAAATTTTTTACCATACCAATACTCAGTGCACATTTTCGTGCTATGTAGTCGAGTATTCCTAATATATGTTCCCAGAACTGGAATTACTAGGCCGTAGGATATATACAATCCAACTCCACTAGATATTGGTAAATTGATCTATAAAGTGGTTATCTCATAAATGGGATATTAAATGGGAAATTCTCTTTAGCAAATTCTAACTAACAAATCACCTAAATGAGAATCACAATGAAGGGTATTCTCATGACATAAAATGTCACTTGAAGATCCCCTGCTAAAGCTGGATCTTACAGTCTCTGAAACTTGTAAGGAAAGGCTGCAGTGTGGATATTTTTAAAAAACCCCAAATCATTTTACATTCAAATTTAAAGTAGCTGTGTCCATAGGGTTAACATGTATAGAACAGTCTTTGGTGATGAATTATGACTGAGGCAAGCAGGTACAGGATTAGAAATACCCGTTCTGTGTACTGGACATTAAATTTAATGATTGGAATAAACTCCACCAAATGCAAATGCATTTTTTTTTTTCAAACCAGAGACAAAGAAAGGGATAAAACCACCCAGGAGTGAGAGTGAAAGAATTGTGGGGCTTGTGTTGAGTGGGTTTCAAGTCTGATAGGCATCTACTCAGACAATGAAAGTTTAAAGTTAAGAGCATGTTTAATTCTTTTTGATTAAAATTGATGTGTATTTCTAAAGATTGGATATTGTATACCTAAGTCACAGCACAAAACCAGCCCTTAGGTTCATGAGGGAAAAAAAAAATCAATCCCTTTGTTTGCTTTTTCATCCTCACTCAAAAAAAAAAAAATTGTATTTGTGGAGAACCTTCTATGTATTGTTATTTATGCAGGCACAGGATAGGCCTAAGGAGATCTCTGGGCATACAGAAATTGATACTGAGAAGCACAAACAGTATTGTTTTCTTGAGTGCAGATACCTACTATGGTGTCTCTGTGTGCTGAGAGATCTCTTTATTAGAGGGTTGATGTAGCTATTAGTTAACAAAGGAAAAAAACAGGATGAAAAACTCCAGAAACCAGAGGACACAACTATAAACCGGCTTGTGAAAGTTAGCCTCTAAATGGCCTCCAGTGATTCTTACCTCCTGGTATTCACACCTTTATGAAGGTCCCTCCCACATTGAAAAGGCTGGCATGAATAACAAATAGAACATTGAGAATAAACATGTGTCAAGACTAGGTCATAAAAAAACATTGCAGCTTAAGTTTGTTCTCTTGCATCACTTGCTCTAAAGGGAGTGAGCTGCCATTTTGTGAAGACCTTCAAACGGCCATAAAGAGAGACACATCTGGCAAGAAATTGAGCCCTCCTGTCAAGATCCAGCCTCTCCACGCCCTCCAGGCGAGAGGACCACATTGGAAATGGATCCAGTCTCCAAGTGACTGCAGCTTGGCTGACATCTTCACAACTGCGTGAGAGCCCCTGAGCCAAGATCACACATTTAAGCTGGTCCTGAGCTCCTGACCCACAGAAACAGTGTGGAACAGTAAATGCGTATTGTTGTTTTAGGTGGTTAAGTTTTGAGGTAATTTGTTATTCAGCAATAGATAACAAATACAGGGTTGGAAAGAGGAAATAAGGACAACTCTCTTTCTTCCTTTCTCCAAAACTGTAATAAATACTTCTGTTTATTTTTTTTTTACTTAATTAAAACAGTCCCCCCCCCAAACCTATCCCACAGGATGGGAGTAGGGGACATCTATGACACCGTCGTCAGGGAAAAACCAGTATAGCAAAAGAAAAATATAGCACCATAAGTGAGTGTATTCATTCAGTTTTTCAACAAATATTTATTGAGCATACTATATGTCAGATCCTGTGCTAAGTAAGATAACTTCAACAGTAAACAAGAGAGCCATGAATGCTACCTCATGGGATTTACATTGTAATAACCAAGAGGGACAACAATCAAGAAAATAAATAATTCAAGTTCTTATAAATGACGTGAGTCCAGTAAATGAAGTATTGCAATGTGGAGGTGACGGCTAAGGATAGAAAGAAAACCTTCATTGAAAGAAAGGTGGGAAGGAAAATCTAGGGAGAGAAAACAGTGTATCCAAAGGTCCTGAGGTAAAAAGATACAAGGAATGGACTGAGGAAGGCCAGAATTGTGTGAGGAGGAGAGCAGCACCAGATGAGTCAGGAGTTCATCAATATGTTTTCAAAATTCTAAGAAAAACACATCATTGTGAGGAGACCATAAAAATAATTTCATTCACATACAAGGCCTAATTCAGTCCTTCTCCTTCCTTAAAGAAATATTTACAATTTGATAGAAGAAATGAGTTCAGGGGCACCTGGGTGGCTCAGTCGGTTAAGTGTCAGCCTTTGGCTCAGATCATGATCCTGGGGTCCTGGGATCGAGCCCCATGTCAGGTTCCCTGCTCCGTGGGGAGTCTGCTTCTCCCTCTTCTGCTCTCACTGCTTGTGTTCCCTCTCTCTTTATCAAATAAATAAATAAATCTTTTTTAAAAAAATAAAGAAATGAGTTCAAACACCAAACTTGAGCACTTAGAACCTGCTGTGTCTTCACTCTTCTGAGCTCCAACCAAATGTCTTCCTCTTTTTGCCAAGCTATCTTGGATTTCAGGTGCCTGGGTGGCTCAGTCAGTTAAGTGTCTGCCTTTGGCTCAGGTCATGATCCCAGGGTCCTGGAATGGAGCCCCAACATCGGGCTCCCTGCTCAGAGCGGAGACTGCTTCTCCCTCTTCCCCTCACCCCCAAATCCTGCATGCACACTCTCTCTCTTTCACAAAAATAAAATAAATAAAATCTTTTAAAAAAGATATCTTGGATTTCTAGACTTGTAATATCAGTATACAGCACTATAGGTTTTCTTTATAGACACATGATGGCAGAGTCTAGTCTTAAAGCTGGGAAAACATACAAGAATATAAATACATCTCAAAAAGCTACATTGTGGGAAATACCTAAAGCATATTGGATTTAACAATTATTCCAGACAATAAAGTTTAGTTGGAAAGTTTCTGGCACTTCTCAGGGGATTGTGTGACTGCTTTGGCGTTTAAAGACCAAGTGTCCTCAGTGTTCAGATTTAAAATTCTGTCTCTGTGTATGACCTTTCAGACTCTGTTTGCCGAAGAAAGAAACTGCAATGTAAAGTCTTAAGATCACACTGCAACATTGCTGGCTGGCTAGGTGGTGAGGGACCTCGTGCTATTTATTTAGTCCTGTCATAATGCCCTTGCCAATCCCGAATTCATTCTTGCCTCCAGAAGACTATTGAGATGGAACTTGTGAAATATGCTGCCTATTTCAACTAACAGCAATTGACTTTTTCCTTTACAGTTTCCAGGGAAGGAAAAAACTCACTTTGCCAGCCAGGACACAGGCCGTCATACTCAGAAGCTGTAAGAATCCTAACTGCCAAAAGTGTACCCAGGGGATTTTCATACATACAGTGGGATGTGTCAGAAGATGCATTTTATGAGGACTTTAATTTGTGCGTTTTAAAGACAATGGCAGAAACAGTCCCGTGGGGCCCGCCTCCAGCAGAGACTGTTTTCACTCTGTAAAGAATCCCGCTTGATGAGAATCGATACCTCTCATTGGTCTTGACTACAAATAGTTCATTACAAGCTGAGAAAAGGGCCTTTGCCACCCCATTTGCTTTCTGCCCAGCTGTAATGGTCCCAACTCTCTCCACGTCAGAAAGCCCACAATTACTTGATATAAAAGAATGTATCGGGCAATTCAAAAGCTAGAAATCTCATGCTGAGATTTATAATTACAGGGAACGGGTGTCTTGCCTTTTTTTTAAGTCCCAGTGCCAGTTTACAGAAGGACAAGCGTGCCCTTTTTTCTGTCCCCTCCTCCAAACGCATGCGCTGAGGCTGCTGGTCCTAGACAATGTCTAAGGTGCCACAGTGTGGCAGAGACATGGATACTCTCCTGCTCCTGAATTAGAAAACCTTGACCGGGACTAGAAGAGGCAAATGCACTGTCAGCCATGGGCTATTCCTGTCCCTGCAGTTGCTGCCCAACCTCCAAGTTGGAGACAGCTCTGTTCATGCTATCTGAGGCTCCTAAAAAGAGCTTAAATACAGCACCCCTCTTACCCTTCAAGTCCATTTAATGTCATTCATTCTAGTTTGGAGGACAGCATTACATCTGTTCCTTATTGAATTTTTTATCAAAGTATGACATACATTTGGAAAGGTACAAAGATCGTAAGTGTACAGCTTGATGAAATATCACAAAGTGAATATATTTGTGTAAACACTGTCTTCTTCACTCTCCATCTCTAGCCCACCCTTTCAGGGGTAATGGCATCAATCAGAGTCACTGGATTTTGAACTTTGTATGAATGGAATCGTAGAGTACATATTGTTTTTTTGATCTGAGTTCTTTAACTCAATACTACCTGGCATTGATCCATCTTATTACATATGCTTGTACTTTGTCCACTCTTATTGCTGTGTAATATATTATCATATGAATATATCACACTTCACTTGTCCTTTCCACTGTTGGTGGACACTTGAGTTGTTTCGAGTTTTGTGCTATTATGGATAATGTTACTAAGGATGTAAGGGTGTTTTGGTACATCTTTATAGGTATACATAGACATTTTTGTAGGGCATATGCCTAGGAGTGGAATTGCTAGTTTTTAAGGTATGCACATATTTAGAAATTATTCTTAATGCTTTTGTCATAGAAGATACTCTGTATTTTCTTTCCCAGAAAACTATCAATACTATCAATTCCCAAAGCCTCCTCTGCCAGTTTCTTCTTGGAGCTCCACTCTCTATCACAGAATGATAATGAGCTACAGGACAATCATTGCCCTTGGCCCTTCTCAGGGGGCAACTGAGAGGCATTCCTGACCAATCCATGAGTGTTCTCTTGTTGCCACAGCCCCTTTTCTTGAGGTTACATCAATACCCTATGCCTTTCCGTGCCACCGTCTGGGATTTTCTGTCCCTTTCATACTCTCCTCTTGCCAGAATCACATACTACAGTATCAGAATTACACTATGAAGCAAGCTCTGAACAATTTTAATCACTATAAATGTCTTTCCTTGAGAAACCCTATACCCTCTGCCCCTGCAAGGGAAGCAGCATGCTAACCATGTAAAGAATCGCACTGACTTCACTTCCACATGGCTCACCCTCTCTCTCAGAAGACAGGATTCCAAAGCATGGGCCCTGGCTTGCCCTAGAAGTGGCATGACCTCTAACAAGGTAACTCTAAGAGCAGAAGGAGAAAAGTAATATCTGTCTCCTACTTACACAAGGATGGGATTTATTGAGTGTTAAAGAAATAACACTGCTTAAAAACTTAGTGATGAAAGGAGTATAACTACTTTAAAAATTAACTTTAGTATCCCCTTCAAGTCCCTTAGCAAGCTTGCACTTAAACACCTAACTATTCTTAAGAAGAAACAGTTTATGACATTTCAGAACATTTCGGAGTATCTCAAAATCTCCAGTTGGTAAGTAATTTATTTGTAGTAAAGTATTTTCACTCATCCTTATTAGTCTCATATTAAGAATAGTTGATAATTCTCCCCTTACTATGACACTTTACATAATTAAAATTGCTTTTAAACCATTGCTTTTCCATCCTTTGAGTAAATAACACCAAAGTCTTCATCTTTTCGGAACAGATTGTAGCAACCCATTCCCTACTCATGGTCATACTCCAAACTCAAATTCAGGATTGCCAAACTGTCTTAGGTCATTTAATTATATAACTGGCCAACATCAAAACCCATAACATTCTTTCATTTATTTATTCATCCATTCAATAACTATATCATTATATTAAGCTTACTGTGTGTAATCTTGTGATTTAGTATAGAACAAGACAGATAAGTTTCTCCTCTCATGGAGCTCACTTCCTAAACATATTGGGGAAAAGGTAAAAATACACAACTTATAAAGGTCAAGAAGAAAATAAATCCAAATGCTGACCTAAAAAATGACCAGGACAGTAACTACTTCTGATTGCATGAGTGGGAAAGGTCTTTCTGAAGAGGTTATGCATGGACTGAAATCTAAATGATCTTGGGAGATGCCATGGAAAGGCGTATGAAAAAGGTTTCCATGCAAAGGATACAGCAATGATAGGCCCTGTGTAGGGAATGTCACTGAGACAACAGCATGATCAGCAGAGGGAAAGGAGATGTGTAGGGAGACTGGGGACATAGGTGGGAACCAGACCAAATCCAGGCTTGTTGGCTGCCATTAGGAGTTCATCTTGTAAGTCTCATAGGTAATGATTCCATTGTGAAATGATCATATATGTAAGTTTTTCTCTGGATAATAAATCCAAGAGTATGAGCCTATCATTATTGTATGCATTCTTCCACTCTGTGGTTCCTGGGATTCTCAGGTCTCTCTGCCTTCAGTTGAATCCTTTTTTACAAGCTAAAATTTAATTCTATCATACCTGAAGAGCTGAAACATAATAACCTACTTTTCCACATGTAATTATCCTACCCTTGGCCAATAGAAAGCAATAGTCAAGAGCTTAGGCTTTAGATTGCATCAAAACAGGTTCTATTTCTGGTTTTCTTGACATTTTCACTGTGTGTAACTATCATATTAGATTTATCTTCCTGAGTTTTTTTATCTGTAAAATGGAAATTACCTTTTTAAAAAAAAAAAAGATTTTATTTATTTATTTGAGAGAGAGAGTGAATGATAGCGGTAGAAAGGGTCAGGGAGAAGGGCAGAGGGAGAGGGAGGGACAGACCTCCCTACCCCCTTCCCCTCTACTACCTCTTCCCCTCAATCACCACTGCTGAGCAGAGAGCCAGACCAGGGCTGGATCCCAGGACCCTGAGATCCTGACCTGAGCCAAAAGCAGACACTTTACTAACTGAGCCACCCAGACATCCCTGTAAAATGGAAATTATACACTTACCTCAGAGTTTTAAGGATTGATGGAGATAATACACGTTAACCCCCAAGAGATGGCCATTAATAATAATGCTATTCAAAAGGCAAAAAGCATAGAATTTTGTAGTAAGATGAGAAGTTAGAGCTTGTTCCATTTATTCTCTCATTTTGTGTTTAAGCCTTTCTTTTTTTTTTTTTTTTTTTTTAAAGATTTTATTTATTTATTTGACAGAGAGAAACACAGCGAGAGAGGGCACACAAGCAGGGAGAGTGGGAGAGGGAGAAGCAGGCTTCCCGCCGAGCAGGGAGCCCGATGTGGGGCTTGATCCCGGGTCCCCGGGATCATGACCTGAGCCGAAGGCAGTCGCTCAACCAACTGAGCCACCCAGGCGCCCCAAGTTTAAGCCTTTCTAAAGCTAAATTAATTGTCAATGGTCACACAGTTAGTCAAAAGTTCACCAAATTTCCCTAGTCAATAGTCTAATAGAGGAATAATTCAACCATTCACCACTTGTTTTAGCTTTGAGATTGAACTTTATGAACTACATAATCATTACTTGAATAAATCACAAAGACATTCTGATACCTGATATGGCAAATTGTGACTGGAATACTGTGTGGTTTAATAAATCCTATTTTTTAGGACTTCAGAGATTTAGACCCATGAATTCTACTTCTTTATTCTATTTGGTAAGTGGAAAAAGTCAATAAGAAGATGTGTTTTTTTTTATAGAGAGCACATCCACCAAATGTGGATTGTAATTTATAGACCAAGCTCCAACAAGAAAATAAATTGTAGGTTATAGACTAGCTCTAGTAGGCAAATTATTGGGCATAGTGGATATGTCAACTAAGGATGAAAATCTAGAGAAGTAGCTGTTCTGTCATGGAATTATTTGAAACTCACTTATTTCAAGTGCCTATTATTGGCAAGTTTTCACATAGTTATCACACAGACATGAACTGAGCTGTATAAGTGTGACCGAAAAAAAATCCTGAACCTTAAGTGTAAGTTTAACAGGTAGGCTTTTACATGAACTCTGCATGTTGTACTTCTATTTAACCTTTACCATTGACTTTTAAAATTATTTTTATTTGCTTATTTATTGTTCAAGGAATCTGAAATCACAGAATAAAAATAGGAAATATAAATAATCAAAGGAAATTCATTTATTATTTTACCATGCAAAAATAACTATTACTATCTTGCCATCCACACACACACATGCACACACACACATTCTTCACATATCTAAGTTAATTCTTATTTTATCTAGAGAGATATGTCAGTGTAAATTGACACAAACTTTTAAAACAAAACATACTGAAAGGTGATTTTTACAAGTGAATAAAACATTTCATATAAAGAACTTCAAATTTTCACAATTATCGTTTATTACACTTAATTAACCAGCAACCCTTTTCTTCAGAAATGTATAAGGGAGTTATGGTGACAGCTTCCATTCTAATTCAATAAGACTTTACTAACACCTATAATAGTCCCAATATTTAGAGAAATACAGAACAAGTGTCTCTGATTTTGAGAAATTATATCTGCAAGGAATACACATAATAAATTCAGTCACTTGAGCAAAACTGAGCTGAAAAACAGGGCTAAATGCCCCTCAAAAGACACAGGGTAACAGATTGGATAAAATAACAAGACCCATCCATATGCTGTCTGTAAGAGACTTATTTTAGACTCAGAGACACCTCCAAATTGAAAATGAGAGGGTGGAAAACTATTTATTGTTTTAATGGACATCAGAAGAAAGCTGGGGTAGGAATCCTTGGACAAATTATATTTTAAGCCAAAGACTGCAATAAAAGATGAGGAAGGACAATATATCATAATTAAAGTGTCTCTCCAACTAGAAGATCAAACAATTACTTCCAAGTATGGAGGCAGCCAATTATATAAGCCAATTAATAATAAAATTAAAGAAACACATCGAAAATAAAACAATAATAATAGGGGATCTTGCACCACCTCACTGCAATGGACAGATCATCTAAGCAGAAGATCAAAAAGAAAACAACGGGGCATCTGGGTGGCTCTGTTCGTTAAGCAACTGCCTTCAGCAAAGGTCATGATCCTGGAGTCCTGGAATGAAGCCCCGCATTGGGCTCCCTGCTTGGCAGGAAGCCTGCTTCTCCCTCTCTGACTCCCTCTGCTTGTGTTCCCTCTCTAGCTGTGTTTCTCTCTGTCAAATAAATAAATAAAATATTTTTTAAAAGAAAGAAAGAAAGAAAACAAGGGCTTTGAATGACACACTGGAATTCATAGATATATTCAGAGCATTCCATCCCAAAGCAGCAGTATACACATTTTTTAAAGATTTATTTATTTATTTATTTATTTATTTATTTATTTATTTGACAGAGAGAAAGATCACAAGTAGGCAGAGAGGCAGGCAGAGAGAGGAGGAAGCAGGCTCCATGCTGAGCAGAGAGCCCAGTGTGGGACTCGATCCCAGGATCCTGAGATCATGACCTGAGCTGAAGGCAGAGGCCTTAACCCACTGATCCACCCAGGCACCCCGGTATACACATTTTGAGTGCACATGGAACATTCTCCAGAATAGATCACATCCTGGGTCACAAATCAGGTTTCAACTCCAACCAAAATAGTAGGATTATTCCCTGCATATTTTCAGACCTCAATGCTTTGAAATTGGAACTCAATCACAAGAGAAATTTTAAAAGAACTCAAATACATCGAGGATAAAAGAGCATCCTAGTAAAGAATGAATGGATCAACCAAGAAATTGAAGAAGAATTAAACAAATCCATGAAAATGAAAACATAACTGTTCTAAAACTTTAGGATGTAGCAAAGGCAATCCTAAGCAATAAAAGCCTTTCTCAAGAAGCAAGAAAGTTCTCAAACACACAATCTAACTTTACAACTAAAGGAGCAGGAAAAAAAACAGCAAATAAAGCCTAAACCAAGCATAAGAGAAATAATAAAGATTAAAGCAGAGTTCAAAGAAATAGAAACCAAAAGAATAGTAAAACAGATCAATGAAAGCAGAAGCTGGTTGTTTGAAAGAATTAGTAAGATTAATAAACCCCTGGACAGACTTATCAAAAAGAAAAGAGAAAGGGCCCAAATAAAATCATGAGTGAAAGAAGAGAGATCACAACCAAAGGAATACAAACAATTATAAGAACATATTATGAGCAACTATATGCCAACAAATTACGCAATCTGGAAGATATGAATGAATTCTGAGAGACCTATGAACTACCAAAACTGAACCAGGAGAAAATAGAACGCCTGAACAGACCTATAACCAACAAGAAAATTGAAGCCATAATCAAAAAAATCTCCCAAGAAACAAGAGTCTAGGACCTGATGATTTCCCAGGGGAATTCTACCAAACATTTAAAGAAGAATTAACACCTATTCTTCTGAAGCAGTGACAAAAATGGAAGGAAAACTTCTAAACCCTTTCTATGATGCCAGCCTTACCTTGATCCCAAAATCAGACAAAGAACCCATCAAAAAGAATTACAGACCAATATCTCTGATGAACATGGATGCAAAAATTCTCACCAAGATACTGGCCAATAGGATCCAACAGTACATTAAAAAGGATTATTCACCATGACCAAGTGGGATTTATTTCTGGGCTTCAAGGGTGCTTCAAGATCTGCAAATCAATCCATGTGATACACTACATAAATAAAAGAAAGGACAAGAACCACTTGATTCAGAAAAAACCACTAGATGCAGAAAAAACATTTGACAAAGTACAACATACCTTCTTGATTAAAACTCTTTACAGTGCAGGAATAGAGGGAACATACCTCAAATCATAAAAACCATATATGAAAAGCCCACAGTGAATATGATTCTGAATGGAGAATAACTGATTGCTTTTCCCCTACAGTCAGGAATATGACAGGGATGTCCACTATCACCACTGTTGTTCAACATAGTACTAGAAGTCTTAGACTCAGCAGACAACAAAAAGGATTAAAATGCACCCAAATCAGCAAAGAAGTCAAACTCTCACTCTTCACAGATGACATGATACTCTATGTGGAAAATCCAAAAGACTCCACCCCCAAATTGCTAGAACTCATACAGCAATTCAGCAATGTGGCAGGATATAAAAACATTGGACAGAAATTAGTTGCATCTCTATATACCAACAATGAAACAGAAGAAAGAGAAATTAAGGTGTCAATCTCATTTACAATTGCACCAAAAGCTGTAAGATGCCTAGGAATAAACCTAACCAACAAGGTGAAGGATCTGTGCTCAGAAAACTAAAGAACATTCATGAAAGAAATTGAGGAAGAGATAAAGAAATGGAAAAAACATTCCACATTCATGGATTGGAAGAACAAATATTGTTAAAATGTCTCTGCTACCTAGAACAATCTACACATTCAGGGCAATCCCTCTCAAAATACTATCAACTTTTTTCACAGAGCTGAAACAAATCATTCTAAAATTGGTATGGTACCAGAAAGACTCTGAATAGCCAAAGGAATGTTGAAAAAGAAAACCAAAGATGGTGGTATCATAACGCCAGACTTCAAGCTCTATTACAAAGCTATAATCATCAAGACAGTATGGTATTGGAACAAAAACAGACACGTAGATCAGTGAAACAGAATAGAGAACCCAGAAATGTACCCTCAACTCCATGGCCAACTGATCTTCGACAAACCAGGAAAAGAATATCCAGTGGAAAAAAGACAGTCTCATCAACAAATGGTGCTGAGAAAATTGGACAGCCACATGCACAAGAATGTAACTGGGACATTTTCTTACACCATACACAAAAATAGATTCAAAATGAATGAAAGACCTAAATGTGAGACAGGAATCCATCAAACTCCTTGAGGAGAACATAGACAGCAACCTCTATGACCTCGGCAGCAACTTCTTGCTAGCCACGTCTCCAAAAGCAATGGAAACAAAGGCAAAAATAAAAGTGAACTATTGGGATTTCATCAAGATAAAAAGCTTTTACACAGCAAAGGAAACAGTCAATAAAACCAAAAGACAACAACAGAATGGGAGGAGATATTTGCAAATGTCCTACCAAATAAAGATATCCAAAATCTATAAAGAACTTGTCAAACTCAACACCCAAAGTACAAATAATCCAATCAGGAAATGAGCAGAAGACATGAACAGACATTCCTCCAAAATGGCAAACAGACATTTGAAAAAAATGCTCAACATCACTCTGCATCAGGGAAATACAAATCAAAACCATGATGAAGTACCAC
>PITA01013737.1:0-56290 GCA_004023965.1 Spilogale gracilis | reverse complement strand
CGCTGAACATTTTTTCATGTGTCTGTTAGCCATTTGTATATCTTCTATGGAGAAGTGCCTCTTCATGTCTCTTGCCCATTTTTTGATGTGTTCATCTTCTTTTTGGGTGTTGAGTTTGAGTAGTTCTTTATAGATCTTGGATACCAGCCCTTTGTCTGTAGTGTCATTTGCAAATATCTTCTCCCATTCTGTGGGTTGTTAGGCCATCTTCTAACTTTGTACACCATCTCCAGTGGTGCTCTCAATTACCATCCATAAACTGATGAGTAATCAATCCACATTGCAAGCCCAAACCTCCTTCCCAAGCTCAAACCTTTATACCCAACTGCCTGTTTGCTAATTCAACCTGGATATGCCATAAGCAAATCATTTTAACCTGCATCTTACCTCCAAACCCTACTTTTTCCTTTGTTTCCCATCTCAGTAAATGGAGTTGCCATCAATCCAGTGTCCTCAAGCCAAAATATCACCAATAACCCTTGACTTCTGCCTTGCCCTCCTCTCCTTGTCTACCTTAATTCCTTCAATACTTTCTATTGCCTTAGGACGGAAATAATATACCTTACAAATCACACCTGGGATCTGTCATCTCACCTTTCTCATTGCTCATCTTCCCCCTCACACTCTCCATGCCAGCTTCTCTAATGAAAGTATGGAGACGGAGAATGAAGAACTTTCTTTGGGGTTAAGACACTGTTTGGAATTTCAGTGGAAAAGCCATTTTCTGTGTTGACTGATGTTGACAATAGGTCACACATTTAATTCAGATGACGTAGTATTCTTATATCATGCTTTATGAAAATTGACCGTGAGAAGGTACATTAACAGTTCTTTCGAGCTCTCAGAATAGTCAGATCTTAGTTGAGAGACAGAGTTGTAATTTTGTGGATTTCGGGTCTTTAATCAGAGGATTAGTTTTGCTCTATTTCTTTGGTAGCACTATACTCCAGAAATGTACCATTACCACCAATATTTCAAAACCTAGTAGATTTTCTGCATCAAACCCAGAGAAGGCATGGATCAAGAAAGCTCTGGGGATATAAACCCTTATTGTTCTATAGATTCATCAGAACCCAGTTGTTGTTTGGATACCTATGTGGGAAAGGATTCAAAAAGTAAAAATAACACTAAAAATGATATAGTCCACATGACTGTGATTTGCCTATGACTTTTATCAGTAGTAAGAAAAGGCAAGCAGCTGGTTGCAGAATAGGTAGGTGATTGGAAGAATACTAGACCCCTAAAGATATCTGCATCCTATTCCCCAAAACCTGTAAATTGGGAATGTTTGGATTTACAGATATGATTGAGAATCTTGAGATGGGCCATGCTTGTGTAACTCAGTCAGTTAAGTGGCTGCCTTTAGCTCATGATCATTACTCCAGTGTCCTTGAATAGAGCCCCACGTTGGGCTCCCTGCTCAGAAGAGAGCCTGCATCTCCCTCTCCCTCTGCCTGCCACTCTTCCTACTTGTGCTCTCCCTCTCTAGCTCTCTGTCAAATAAGTAAATAAAATCTTTAAAAAAAAAAAAAAAGGAAAAGAAAAAAAAATCTTGAGATGGGGAGGTTTTCTTCTCCTGTCTGGGGGGCTGCAGTATAACCACCAGTGTCCTTATAAGAAAGAGAGAGTCTCATAGTGAGAAGAGATGTGACCACAGAAGCAGAGGTCATAGTGCTATGAAATCTAGCTTTGAAGTTGGAAGCAAAAGTGTATGGGCAGTCCCTAGAGGCTGAAAAAGTCAAGGAATGAATTATCTCTTAGAACCTCCAGAACCCTTTGGTTTTAGAACTTTTGACCACTAGAACTATAATTAATCTGTTTGTGTTGTTCAAGACCCTGAGTTTGTGGTAATATGTTATAACAGCCATAAGACACTAATAGAATCTTAATCACAAAAAAAAAAATCAGTCTTCAACTGCCATGGCATCATAAGCACTGTTATAACCACTATAATGCCCTATAACTCAAGCAGTTCCTATAATCACAGTCCCTGTATCTCAAATGTTTATGCATTCCTCTTTTACTGACATGTCCATTGGGAAAGAATTGGAGATATATGCCTTCTCCCATGACATGCAAAATTAGGATGCCCTCTATTGAAGCATATTAAACAGAATAAAGTATGTTCTATTTCTTTGATGCCTCCCACTGTGCAACTCAAAAGCAATAAACCAGTCAAGTTGTAAAGCTGCTCTCATCTCTCCTCCCTGCTATTAGCCTAGCCACGATCATGACCCAGGACTCAACATTAATCTAGCACCACTGTTACCAATCTCCAGGCCCCTGAAAAAAAGAGATAAACAGACTTCTGACAGAGAAACATGGCAGGAAGTTGAAGTGAGAAAGAAGATGACCAGGAGAAAACAAAAATGAAAACGATAAAAGGGATTTTTAGGGGTGCCTGGGTGGCTCAGTTGGTTGGGCAGCTGCCTTCGGCTCAGGTCATGATCCCAGAGATTGGGATCCAGCCCTGCTCGGGAGGAAGCCTGCTTCTCTGTCTCTCATGCCTCCTGCTGTGTTCCCTCTCTGACTGTGTTTCTCTCTGTCAAATAGAGGATATATAGGATAGACATGAATTAACACATACTCAAAATTTCAATGTCTTATGTGTACTTTTTTTAAAGATTTATTTATTTATTTGAGAGAGAGAGTAGGCAGATACTCCCGCCAGCAGGCCACAGAGTAGCAGAGGGAAAGAATCTCAAGCGGACTCCCTACCTTGAGTGAGGACCCCCACCCAGGGTGATTGGATCTCATGACCCCGAGATCACAACCTGAGCCGAAGTTCAGAGTTAGTCACTGAACTCACTGAGCCACACAAGCCCCCTCCAGTGTCCTATGTGTATTTAGAGAGACTCCCTGACCAAAATAAATAATTGGAATAATCATATTATGTTGTTTTTAGATATTAATTATATGACAGAAAAGTATTTCACTTGGTTAGAAAATATCTTTTAACACCACTAATTTTTTTTTAAGATTTTATTTATTTGACAGAGAGAAACATAGTTAGGGAGGGAACACAAGCAGGAGGAGTGAGAGAGAAGCAGGCTTCCCGCCGAGCAGGGAGCCGGATGCAGGGTTCGAAACCAGAACTCCGGGATCATGACCCAATCTGAAGGCAGACGCTTAAAAACTAAGCCACCAGGCGCCTCTAGCACCACTAATTTTTAAGGCCAATTAGGTTCATAAGACCACAATTATAACCAAAGTTCCTCACCACAGTTCTCCAACAGAAGTAAATGTATGAGAGGATTTGTGGCCATCTTTGTATACCCACAACCACCTACTATGGGCCTTAATAAAGAAAATGGTGGGGGCGCCTGGGTGGCTCAGTTGGTTGGGCGACTGCCTTCGGCTCAGGTCATGATCCCTGGGACCCGGGATCAAGCCCCGCATCGGGCTGCCTACTCGGCGGGAAGCCTGCTTCTCCCTCTCTCACTCCCCTTACTTGTGTTCCCTCTCTCGCTGTGTTTCTCTCTGTCAAATAAATAAATAAAAATCTTAAAAAAAAAAAAAAAAAAAAAGAAAATGGTGGAATAAATTATGTGTTCTATTGAGCACGGTATTTCATAAACTTCAGATAAGAATGTGCTCCCAGGGAAACATCTTTTAAGAAGACAACATTTCCCAAATAGAATGGAGTAGGCAGTAAAGTGAATTTAGAAGAGGCAGTTCTCCCACGGCCAGGCAAATTTTAATAAATTGTAAACAAATTATAAATATCTTTGAGAGTAGAAGAGCAGAAAAGTAGGATTTGGCTCTAGGGACAGGCTGAAAATTTCCCTTTCAGACAGATCAAGGAACTGATTCCATTTATACAAGCCTGATTAAGCAAGGGGTTTACAACTACATGAATCCAATAATCTAGATAATGCAAACCCTTCAAAATCCCATTCCTCTCTTCTGGGTCAGTTTAATGTTTGTTGTTCTGTTTTTGTTTTGTTTCATTTGGAGGGAGAAGATATCTTTTTCTTGAACCTTAAATAACAAGATAATAATAGATTTCCCCAAAATATGCTATTTTAATTGCTGGTTCTAACCAAAGCAACTTTTCATTGAATTTACCAAAGCAACTTGTGTTGTAATGTGGAGATGTTGTAATGTTTGTAGCATTGATTCAGATCATTGTTAGAACCACAGACTCTAAGGCCAGACAGCCTGGTTCATAACCCCCCTCTACAACTGAACAGCTATGTGACTGGGGACAAATTACTGAAACTTTTCTGTTCCTCAGTTTTCTCATCTATAAAACAAATATAATAATACTCTCTTGCAGTGCATAAATAGGATGATATGTGTAAAGCATCACAATGCCTAATATTAAGTGTAATGTAAATTTCCAAATGAAGGAGACAGACAGTAAGAAATATAACAAATGTGGATCAACAGGAACTCTCACACACTGCCAACTGGAATGGAAATTTGCACAAGCACTTTAAAAAACTGCTTAACATGATCCATAAGACCAAACATATGCAAACCTTTTGTGGAAAGAGTTTAAAGGGAATAACGGTAAAAGTCTGAGAGTCTAGAAAGCTCTGTCAGTAGATGCCATACGGCCTTCTAGGAGACTTCAGATGAGGACTCAAAGGAGAGTGAGGAAAATGTCACTGGAAACTATGAAGAAATAACTTCTCATTATGTAGTAGCCGATGTTGCAACACTATTGTCCATAGTAAAATGGCAAGTAGAAAAATGTTCTTAATGAAGTGTGTGACCTAGCCAAGAAGATTCCATTCAAAATACTGAAGATTCCAACAGGTTTCTTCTTACTGTGTGTAGTGAAATATAAAAGGAGATAGCTGCAGTAAAGGAGTGACTCTTAAATAAAAAGAAGCCAGGAACTGTTGCAACTGAGACATTTTCCATTCTCTCCAGGTGACCAGTGATACTAATATTAAGAAGTAGCTTTTGGGGGCGCCTGGGTGGCTCAGTTGGTTAAGGGACTGCTTTCGGCTCAGGTCATGATCCTGGAGGCCCAGGATCGAGCCCCACATCGGGCTTCCTGCTTCGGTGGGAAGCCTGCTTCTCCGAAAAAAAATAAAATTTAAGAAAAAAAAAAAAAAAAGAAGTAGCTTTTGGACAAGACCAAATCCAGAAACTCTTAGAAAAACAGAGAACTTGAGTATACCATCTTTTGTTAAGATTTCAGAAATATCTAAAGTGATACCTCAGAGAGCTCTTTAATCAAGCAATAGAACATATACAAAGTTTAGGATGCTATCCCTCCATGGACTAAGTATTAGCCCACAGTAGAATATGATTTATCTCAATGGAATGAATCCCAATAATATTCATAAGAGACCAACAAAACTTTAAAGAAAATTATACTAGAGAAAACATCAGCTTGAACCAAAGGAAGTGAGACAGTGCAAAAGAAGAAGAGAGCTTTAGACTCTAAAATCTCTGCAGGTAAGAAGTAGGTTGAGAAAACTGTGGAGCTGAAAATACAAGATATATTTCATGGTAAAGAGAAAATAATTCAGAGCACAGAACCAAAGGGTCAAAAGGCAGAGCCAAAGTTACAGAGAATCAGTCCCAGGAAGAAATAAGCCTCCGCCCTAATCAAAGAACTTCTGACATGTGCCCAGGTGAATTACAGAAACTCCATGAACCAGTGATTCCTGGTGATACTTTTTCCCACTTTTAATTAAATAAGAATGACTAAAGCAGTTACTCTATGCCAGTCCCACTATCATATGTTGGGCAGATATGGGGCAGATAACTTGTTTCTTTAGTTCAAAGGGCTTTAAATGGAAAGTAATGTACTTAAGGAGAGGAACTTGAGGTTCCTCATCAAGGAACCACACCTGAAGGGCCTTATTCACACCTGGATCTGATTTAGGTAATAAAAACCTGGATTTCAAGCTGGTTCTGTTACACAATGTGAATTTGGAGATCTCTGGAAAGGATGAGTGTGTTTTTCTACCTCTGAGGGAAGTAAGTCATCATGTTATGAACACATTCAAACAGCCTAAGAAGAAACCCATATGGGCAGGAACTGAAGCTTCTTGTCAATAACCAGCACCAAATGGATCCTCCTGCTCCTTTTAAGCCTTCAGACGATGGAAGTGCCAGCCAATATTTTAAATGAAATTTCATGAAATATCTAGAATCAGAAGTATGCAGCTAAACTTCCCCCAAGTTCCTAACCCACAAAAAATGTGAGATAATAAATGTTTATTATTTTAAGCCACTTTGGGGAAAAATTAATTATTAAATGATAGATAACTAATATACCACATCCTGAATATAATGCTTCATTTCCCTTGCATTTCTTTAATTTCACCATATACATAGAAATTCGTAATCAACTAGTATTTAGTTTTATATGTTTCTTAATCTCATATAAACATAGTATTTGTATAAATGTATTATTTTTTCAACATTGTATTTGAAGGATCTATTAAGTTGTAACTCTCTTCAAGCATTTTTACAACAGTACATATGCCATTGTATGACTATACCACCTGTATTTATCTATTCTTCTGTTGATGGACTTTTGAGTGTCTCTGTTTTGTTTTGTTTTGTTTCCTTTTTTCCCTTCCGTTTCAAGTAATGCCGCTATAAGCATTCTTCTGTACAATCTATGTGCAAGAATTAAATGAGGCTATTATATTAGTTATCCCTTGTGCAACAAATTTTCCCCAAACTTAGCAGCCTAAAACAACACAATTTTATTATTTCACAGTCTCTTTATAACAGGAATTTGGAAATGGCTTAGCTGGATGTTTCTTGCTCAGAGTCTCTCATGAAGTTGTAGTCAGGGTGTCAGTTGGGGCTGTAGTCATCTGAAAGCTTGAGTCAGGCTGGAGATCTTCTTCAAAGATGGCTCACTTGCATGGTTCATTCACATGGTAAGAAGTTTTAAATTTTTTTCTCACTCTTTCAGGAGACTGAAGTACTTTGTCACTTGGGTCTTCACTAAGTCTAGCCCCTCCACAAATGGCTGAAGACTAAGCCCCCCTTATTAAAGGAAGGGCTGTCAAAGAATTTGTGGGCATATTTTGAAACCACCAGGGCTATATTTCTACTTCATAGAATGTATATATCATCAACTCTGCTAGATAAACCATGATACCAATTTATATACCCACTATCAATACGTAACAGTTTCCCTTGTTTCATAACCTCACCGCAGTGGGCAACATACACTTTTATTATTTGGTTATCTGCACATATTCTAATAAATCTGTACTGACATTTCAACAGACTAGCAAAATTAACTCAATTACAACACTTATTTCTTTTTTAAAAAAGATTTTATTTATTTATTTGACAGAGAGAAACACAGCTAGAGAGGGAACACAAGCAAGGGGAGTGAGAGAAAGAGAAGCAGGCTTCCCGCTGAGCAGGGAGCCGGATGCGGGGCTCGATCCCAGGATTCAGGGATCATGACCTGAGCTGAAGTCAGAGGCTTAAACAACTAAGCCACACAGGTGCCTCAACAACACTTATTTCATTGCACTAAGCAAAGACCAGAAGATGATGATGGAGTGAGACATGTGGATAATGTGAATATCTGGAGGAAATGTACTGCAGAAACGGGGAATAGGCTAAGGCCCTGAAGTGGTTATATATGTAGTGTCTTTGAGGAAAGGCAAGGAGGTCAATGTAGCAGGAACAGAGTAAGCAAGGAGAGAGAAGCAATGATGATGTTAGAGGGATGACAGGGTGGAAGGTAGATCATAGAGGACCTTCTTGAGCTTGGCAGAAAGTTCTATTGGACAATAGAAATCTATATTTGGGAGCCATCAGTAGGGAAATCAATATTTCTCAATATTGGTTGCACATTGAAATCACTTGGACTGTCTGTAGCCTTGACTCTTACTGTCACTTGAGTTCTTCACCTCTATTGCATGGTCCCTCAGGGCCCCTCCCTCTGCATTTAGTCTCTTTGTGTGGTCTTTTCACAAAGTCTCCCCAGTAAGATAGCTGAGCTTCTTCTCAAAGAGCAATGTCATTTCTACTACATGTTAATGGTTAAAGCAAGTCTTCTGGATAACACTATTTCAAGGGGAGGGGACTTCACAGTGGCATGAATTCTGGAGACATAATTCACAGGAGGCCATCACTCCAACATAGTACTGCAAAGGGAAATATGGACACTAAAGTTGTGAAGGACAATGAAAAGATGCTAAAATGAATGGGCTGTAGATCACAATAGAAGATTTGTTGGAATGAGTCCATTTAAAGCAGCAAGATGGAAAATTAGGAGGTGGCAAATGGAGAGTGTAATACTTGATATAAGGTAAGTATTGAAGTTATTAGTAATGGCAATGTCTGGGACAGTGTTCACAGACCTGGTGGCACATTAGAAATAATGATGCTCAGGTCATATCCCAGGAGATTTTGATATAATTAGGTTGGAGGAGGACTGTTATTGATACTACTTAAAATCTCCCTAGCTGATCTAATTGAGACCTAATTCTAATTGTTATCAAGGACTACTGATCTAGAATATGACCTTGGATACAAATGGCTGGGGTAAGCTGTACAACAACATCATCAGATTAAATATATAACTGAGACACAGAGGTAGAATAATTATCTGCATGAACATTGAAATCATTAAAAAAAAAATGAAGAGAGCAATGACAGAGACTGGTGAGCCTGGGGCTAAATATTCAAAGAAAGAGGATGAGAACTCCAGGTTTCCTGTTTGTAGATGAGTGATGGTGCCATTGACAGAAATGAAGAAATATGGCAGAAAAACTTATTTGTGGAGAAAAAGTTCAGATTTTTAGAAAAAATAATATAAAGATGTAATATGACTTGAATAACTGGATATCCACAGGCAAAAGAATGAAATTGGACCTTGTTTCATATCATATTAAAAATATTAACCCAAAATAATTAAAGACCTAAATCTATAAAGTCTTTAGAAGAAACATTGGGATAAATTTTCATGACTTTGGTTTGGGCAATGATTTCATAGCTACAACATCAATAGCACAAGCAACAAAAGATACAAAATAGATACACTTCACTTCATCAAAATTTAAAACTTTTGTGTTTCAAAGATAAAGAATGCAAAGACATCCACAAAATGAGAGAAAATATTTGCAAATTGTGTATCTGATATGGGGTTTGCATTTGGAGAATACAAAGAACTTTCACATCTCAGTAATAAAGATAAGTAACCCAACTTAAAAATGAGCAAAGAATCTGAATAGACATTTCTCCAACGAAGATACACAAATGGCCAATAAATACATGAAAAGATGCTCAATATCATTAGCCATTAGGGAAACATTTATCAAAACTGCAACAAGATACTACTTCACACTCACTGAGATGGCTATAATAAAAAATACAGGAAATAACAAATGTTATCAAGGATGTGGAGAAAAAATTGGAACATTCATACACTGCTGATGGGAATGTAAAATAGTAAAGCCACTTATGAAGAGTCTGGCAGTTCTTCAAAAAGTTAATCATTAAAAAAAAAGTGAACTCAACATAGAGTAACCATATGACCCAGCAATTCTCCCAGACACTCCCCAAGAGAACTGCCAACATACATCTACACAAAAACTTGTATGTATGTGTTTATAGTAACATTATTTACAATAGCCAATACGTGGAAACAACACAAATGCCCATCAAGCAATGCATGCATGCATGAATGAATGAGTAAAAGAAATGTGGTATACTCATACAATAGAATATTATTCAGCCATAAAAGGAATGAAGTACTTGATACATACCACAAAGTAGATGAACCATAAAAACATCATGATATCATGGGTGGCTCAGTTGGTTAAGCGACTGCCTTCGGCTCAGGTCATGATCCTGAAGACCTGGGATGAAGCCCCGCATTGGGCTCCCTGCTCGGCGGGAAGCCTGCTTCTCCCTCTCTCACATCCCCTGCTTGTGTTCCCTCTATGGCTATGTTTCTCTCTGTCAAATAAATAAAATCTTTTAAAAAAAATATCATGTTAAGTGGAAGAAGCCAGACACAAAAGGTTATATGTTATATGACTCTTTATATAATATATCTAGAATAGGCAAATCCACAGAGACCAAACATGTATTAGTAGTTACCAGAAGATGGGATGAGAAAAACGGAGAGGTGACTACTTCATGGGAATAGGGGATTTTCTCCAGGGTGACGAAAATTTCTGAAACCAGAGAGGTGGTGATTACACAACATTGTGAATATCCCAAATGACACTGAATTATACACTTCAAAAAGGTTGTATGTTTTGTGAATTTTACCTCAGTTTTTTAAAAACTTTATTATTAAACCTCTCTTTTCATTAAACCAAGTATTCAACAGAATGAGAACATTAAGATCATCAAACTTTAACATCTCATTCTTAGAATATATCTACCACAGACATGTATTAAAAATTGAAATATAATATGCAGTTAGAGTTTTTATTCTTGGGAAGGAAAATTCTTTATTCAGTTCTCCCAACATGATATATTTGGCATGTTATTCTAAAAATCCCTAAATAATTATCATTAAAGGCAAAAGTGCTTATTTGTGAAAAGCATGTAATTTTTCTAGGAACATGTTGATATCACAAAGAATATTTGAAGTCTCACTTCTTAGATGTCATTTACTATAACTGACAGAGGATATTTAGCTCATTGCTAACATGATATACATGTTCTTACTCGTGTCACTAATACGGATTTGAGACATAATTAAATGAATTCCTGAAAGTTAGTATTAGATGAAAGTCTTTGCAAGTGGAGAGAATGTGACATCAGGAAGTATCTGGTAGTGGGCTATGAGCTAAGATCCAGGCAGGCTATATATTTTAATCAGCTCATTTATTCCATTTTCCAGGCCACCCATTAGATAGACAACTGTTAAACATCTTGAACCTGAATAAGAACTTTCTCTGATTTAGGGATCCAAGTCTTGCAACAAGACTGATGTTAAGTACAGTTTTGTCAACATGAGTTGACTACTGTTATGTTAACATAGCAACAAGTTCAATTTGGGGCCCTTGACACCACCTCATCTTCAGAAAGTTCCTAGATGACTGATTATTTCTTATTAGTTACCTGCTTTGAGTACTATCATCAAGCACAATGTGCTATGTTGTGGGTGCCTAACCTCACTGCCAAAGTCTGTCCACACTGGCCCCCACATGAAGACCCACAACTCACCTCCTGGCCACCTTCTGGGACCTACAAATGCACACCACAATGATGAGAAATAGGAGGATGGGTCCAAGAAAGAAGCCTTGGAGTCCTGGGAGATGGGCTTTAGCACCATCTGGTAGGGAATTGCACTGCCCAGTACCCTGAGCATGGTTGGGAGATGGGGAGAGTGTACAGAACCAGCTGTAGGGTGCCTGGGTGGCTCAGTGGGTTAAAGCCTCTGCCTTCAGCTCAGGTCATGATCTCAGGGTCCTGGGATCCAGACCCGCATCAGGTTCTCTGCTCAGCAGGGAGCCTGCTTCCTCCTCCCTCTCTGCCTGTCTCTCTGCCTACCTGTGATCTCTGTCTCTGTCAAATAAATAAATACATACATACATACATACATACATACATAAATAGAAGTACTAGCTGTAGTTGGGCACATGCTCCAGTGAACTTTACTCTGTGGAGAGGGGACTGGCTGGAGAAGGATGCAGACAGATGCTTACAAAAGGTGAAGACTGAAGCGTAAGTTTCGTACTACCTGGGGCTAATATTCAGCAAACTCTGTAGAATTTTAACAGTTCCACTGACAACAGGCTCAAGAATTATTTCACTTCACGGGGCGCCTGGGTGGCTCAGTTGGTTAAGCGACTGCCTTCGGCTCAGGTCATGATCCCGGAGACCCGGGATCGAGTCCCACATAGGGCTCCCTGCTCGGCGGGAAGCCTGCTTCTCCCTCTCTCACTCCCCCTGCTTGTGTTCCCTCTCTGGCTGTGTTTCTCTCTGTCAAATAAATAAAATCTTAAAAAAAAAAAAAAAAAAGAATTATTTCACTTCTGATTAGCCTTACCAGAGAGTTACAAAGGAAGGAAGCTGAATGCAAAAAGCCAAGTCACCAGCCTGTGCCGGGGCAAAGGCTATGTCACATGAGGTTTCTGACCTCAGATGTTACTGAACTTCTACTCCTGTCACTCCAAAGCCCAAAGCACTCTTCGGCTATTTCCCCAGAAAGACCACATATCTCACGTGTGGGAGGCAAAGACATGGGAGAGTCCCAACCAAGGGGCTATGACTGAGTCTCCAAGATCTCCATCTTGTTTTCCATTCCTATCCAACTTATGGAGCTTTTCCTCCTCTTCTCCTTCACCTCCTACACATGGCTAATACCACCGGGATAAAAGACTTCTCAGTTTACCAATTTATGCTTTTTATCTCTATTCTCCCAAAGCAATTCCTCACTATCTTGTTAAGTCTTTGATGCTATTAATAAGATGTTTCCTATATTTGCGGAGATATTTTAGTTTATTTTATGAGAAAGTTGGGCTGAATTATAGTCAACTATCACTGGAGGCAGAAATCCCAAGATGGCTTTCACATCTTTGTTTTCTGGCAAATTATGTTTCTGTACATGGACCCCTAAGTAAGCTTCAAGTTTCTTTTGACCAGCTTTGAAAATGCATTATTGAACAAACATTTGTTTAACCAGCACTTACTGAGTGTCACACTACTTAAAGCACCATAGTAATCCTCAGAGAAGATACAAAATAGAAAAAGACACTATCTGCACTATCAGAATAAGGTATCATCTTGAGGGGGAGTCAGACATGTGTGTAAATAATAAAGGAGTGAAGGAGGAAGGTGAAGTACAGAAATGAACTGAGTCTGGAAGGAACAAGCCTTGAGATTACAAATTGGAACAGAAATGTCATGTTTTGTGAGGAATATAAATCAAAGGTCTCAAAATGGTAGGCCACAGACTGAATCCAGCCCACAAACGTGTTTGGTTTGGCCCACATGGTGTTTTAAAAATAGGAGATTTCCCATTTTAAAAAATCTGGATTTCCATCCTCTGAAAACTCAGAAGATCTGGCAACTGTCCTCATTGCCAACTGGCAGCCATCAAATGAAGCTAAGTAGAAGCAGCTTCCTTAGGGAGAGCTTAATTTCTTCAACTCACCGCATTTCCCTTCAGTCCTCCATGGCCGTCCTTGACCCTCTGCTTGGTTCACTTTCTCCACCTAATGAATGGCGCTATATAAATGCAGTTTCCGGAACTTCTCCTTGGAATCAGAGAGCAGTGGCCTTCGAGTCCGCACACCCCCCCCCCCACACACACACACACACACACTTAACCCTATTTTTTTATATAAAAAGTGGAGATGACAAGACCTCACCACCTCCCTCTTTCAGCCATTTGTCTACTTTCTGTAGGTATTTAAGTTGAGGACCTCTGTGTGTGTTGATCCTGTCCCCACAGAGATGAAGAAATGGCACATGTAAAGATTCACCACTCCTGGTTCTTCCAAAAAGAGGAAAACATCAGGCTCTAGTTTTCCTAGACTGTTGGGGAAAGAAAAGAAGGGAATACAGGTTTCACCGAGGGATGATAAAAGAGAAACTGGATCCTGCAGATGGGAATGGGGAGAAAAGAAGACCTCAGGCAGCTCAGACTGAGTTCCAGTAAGGGGTGCTGTTCGGGTGAGCCAGAGCTGTGTTGCATCGACGTCTTTGCCAACTGATCACCCAGGCTTTGCCTGAGAAAACTCTCCCACCGGCTCTATCACCTTCTGTGTACTTCCTGTGGATATACTTTAGCTTTTATCATTGGGGGTTAAAAAGAAGATCTAGCTGGGTGGTGAGGATGGCCTTCTCTTTCTAGTAAGGGCTGACCTAAGAGAGATGTATAGGTACATTTACCGAGATTTCAAAGGATTTTTATATGTAATGGTTAAATATAGTTGACAGAATAAAACAGCATACAGTTAGAAGTCAGTCTAACCTGGTATGGAATCCTGGCTCTGCTCCTCATCACTGGGCACCTTTTTTTGTAAGTTGCATGGTAGCTATAAGGATTAAGCAAGATGATGTATATTAAGTGCTAAGGAAAGTGCCTAATATACAGCAAGTACTCAATAATTAGTTTTTATTATTGTTTTGCTTTACATAGGAGCATGTACTGATCATGAATCAGTACAAATTTTACTTTGGGCCTCTGCCTGCCTTAATTATACTCCAGCATTGATGAGAGACTCAGAATTAAATGGACAGATGAAAGCTGGTGTACTTGCTACGCCATGTTTTCCATGTAGAAGTCAGAACACGGTCTGAAAAAGAGGGAGAAATTTACAAGTATAGGGCATGATAAGTAAGTGATTTATAAATAAAATGCTAAGTCCTGTCATTTTTTTCTCTAGCCTTCTGAATAAAACATAAAAAGTTACTAAGGCCTGGGGTGTCTGGGTGGCGCAGCTGGTCAGGCAACTGCCTTTGGCTCCAGTCATGATCCCAGATTCCCAGGGTCCTTGGATCAAGTCCCACATTGGGCTCCCAGCTCTGCAGGGAGCCTACTTCTCCTTCTGACTTTCTCCCCTCTCATGCTCTCTCTCTCTCTCTCTCAAATAAATAAATAACATCTTAAAAAAAAGTTACAAAGGCCTCACTCATGGGTACAAGAACCTTAAACCCAAGTAGAGTCCGCCAGGCTATTCTAAGCCACTGTGTGATACTCTGCTCTTATCTCAACAGAAAGTTTTGCTTTCTGAACTCTGTCATTCCAGCTTGCCCCAGCCTCTGGTCTTATTAATTTGAAATCCATATTTGTGTCTATTCTGACTCAGCCTTGGATATCTTCATCTTTTCAATATTAATGATCAGTCTATATTATTATTAATCATGACCTATTCTACTCTATTCCCCTAAGTGATTATAGTCTGGATACATTGATCATACCACCTTCCCAACTTTTCTTTCTGTTCAAAGCTCTACATCACCCTTTCTTGTAAAGTTCTTCCCTTATGGCCTGAGTACCCAAGCTTCCACACGAACTGTATTTATTTGAAGAGGAGAGCTAATTTTTTGATTGAAGATAAACATGCATACAAAAACAGAAAGCTGCTCAAATCATAAGTGTACAACTTCATAATTTTTTCTATTTTTAGAGAGAGAGCACGTGGAAGCTGGGGGTGGGCACCAGAGGGAGAGGGAAAGAGAGAATCTTCAGCAGGCTCCAAGACCAGTGGGGAGCCTGATGCAGGGATTGATTTCATGAGCTCATGAGCTGAGCTGAAATCAAGAGTCAAAAGCTTAATAGACTGAGCCACCCAGGGATCCCAGCTCCACAAATTTTTCTAAAATGAACACTCCTGTGTATCTCACGCTCAGTTCAGGAAACAGTCATAACTCCCTCTCGCCATTCCCATTTGAGAACAGAGTTTAGACTGATGTGCTACTTTTTAACTTTCTGTACACAGAATCAAACAATACAGATTTGTCTTTCACTGACCACTATGTTCAATATTATGTTTGTGAGATTCATTCATATTTTTACATATGGCAGCATATTTATTCTTGTTACTGAAATACATACAGTATTACAGTACTGAAATACATACTGAAATATGTTTGACTATAACACAATTTATTTATCCATTTTATTACTGATAGATATATGGGTTCGATCCAATTTTTTGGCTCTAACAGATATTGTTGCTGTAACATATTTGCTCAAGTCTTTTGGTTACTATCTACACATTTCTGTTGAATGTGTACCTAGGAGAAGCCTGGTTCATATAATTTGCAAGTGTTGAACTTTAATGGCTATAGCTATAAACTTTTTCAAAGTGATTGCAAGAATTTATACTCCCAGCAGTTGTGCAAGAGGGTTCCAGTTGTTCTATATTGTTCCATATCCTCCCCAACATCTGGCCTTGCAGAGCCCCTTTTAATGCCTTTTTCATTTGTGCTGTACAGCTCACCCACCTCCCACTATATTCAGATTGCTTTCAGCTTCCCATCTCGCCCTCTATCCCTGCACCCTTGCAGCCCTAATTCAGCAGCATCCCTGCTCTGGTTAGTACTTACATTTAAACTAAGCCCACCCTGGGACGCCTGGGTGGCTGAGTAATTAAGTGTCCACCTTTGACTTAGGTCATGATCCCAGGGTCCTGGGATCAAGCTCCGTATCAAGCCCTGCCTCGAGCCCTGGATCAGGATCCCTGCTTGGTGGGAATCCTGCTTCTCCTTCTCCCACTCTCCTTCTCTCACTGTGTGTGTGTCTCTTTCTCACTCTGTCAAATAAATAAATAAATAAATAAATAAATAAATAAATAAATAAATAAATAAATTTAAAAAAAGCAAACCCACTGTTGTGGTTCAGGAACTGCTTCCGGTATAATATCAGTGAAGAAGTGACATTACTCATTATAGTCCTCTTAGACTTCCTGTATTGCATTTTGCCTAGCTTGGAGCTAGTTGACATGAAGAATCATAGATGTGTTTTTGTTTTGTTTTGTTTTAAGATTTTATTTATTTATTTGACAGAGGGAGACACACAGAGAGAGGGAACATAAGCAGGGCAGTGGGAAAGGGAAAAGCAGGCTTCCCACTGAGCAGGGAGCCCAATGCAGGACTCGATCCCAGGACCCTAGGATCATGACCTGAGCCAAAGGCAAATGTTTAACCTACCGAGTCACCCAGGCTCCCTAATCACAGACGTGTCTTTATACCTGGTGCTAGTCCTGTGAATGTGCAAATTTTAAAAACCTTCTTTTTCAAAAATATTGCTGCATTAGATCCTGAAGTGGAAAGGACCTTAAAATGACTAAAAATAAAGTGACTGGGAAGGAGATAGCAATCTTAGGGACTTATTACTTTACAGCAAGCATGACTTCAGGACCATAATGTTGGCGATATCATAGAGTGAAGGATTAAAGGAAAATGCAAGTGTATGATATCAAGGCCCTCTAAGATCTGCTTCTCATTAAACCTAGCCAAAAGAGAATCCACTCACATTCCCCTTCTCTTAAATGTAATTCCCTTTACTAGAAAGAGATCACATAAATTCTAATGTATTCAGTTTCCTTCTAAAGCATTTTCAGTGCTAAATTCAATTTTTTTCCAAAAGCAGAGGACAGATGAAACACTTCAAAGAAAATCAGGTAAAACATTTTTTTTCAAACCTACATTCATGCTCACATATTCTTTACTCAAAATGTCTGAGCACCTACTTAATACACATAAAATTATGAGGAATAAACTAGAGGATTACAACACCCCTGGTTTCAAATAACTTATGGCTTATGAGACATAAGTAATAAATATTCATAAGAAAATCTTTATTTGTAACCCCTAACTTTTTGCTCTAAGGAAAAACCTCCTTAGTTTTCTGTCTCTTCTGTATAAAAACCTTTATTATTCACTTGGACTAGAGCAAAGTAATCTCAAATTATTCTTCCAGAAACCATTTATCCCTTGATTAAGAGATTTCCATCTACTAGTTCCCATACCAGTGTGCATTTTTCAAAAATCTGACTTGATTATGATCTCTTTTGTAACAAACCAAAAGCCAGAATTTTATCTCTATGTAAGTGAATCTCTATGTCTCTCTCCTTTATGACTGTGAAAGCTAGGAAAATATGGTAAGTGGTTTTTGAATTCCTTATATAACTCAATATTCCAATTTGAATGTGGATTACACATCTTTCACAAAGGGTCAGTTTTACCATCTGGAGTGCAATAATATAACCCTTAACTTAAAGCAATGATTCTGAGAGCTAAATTTGGGCTCGTTTTCTCTTTGCCATTCTTACAACTTTTGTCTGTAGCAAAAGAAAAATACATTATTCCATTGATTAAATTAAATGCCTCTCTTCCAGGTATCTGTAAGTCTATTAGACTCCTAAACCACCATTTGTGGCTTTTAATTGACTTTTCCTAGACTTCATTTAACCCACATACACACAAGTCACTCTATTCTCCCCTTGAGTCATGCATTGAGGTCCTATTAACACTAATGGAATTTATATGCATGCACGCTGAGGGAGAATAAGCCTCTTAAACACCTTTTTAATGGAACAGTTTTGTTTCTTTCCATTCCTCTTCACACTCAGTTTGGACTTTCTCTTACCAGAACGTGCTTCCAAATAATGTAGTCTTGATTTATTTTATTGATCATTCCCAGAAAAAAAGCAGCATGACTAAATCATCACTACTGTATTAGATTTTCTGGCTTCACAGCAAAATTCACATGTTGCTTTTGTTCCCGTCCCGTAGTTTCAAATATGTTTAAGTCACGGATTTTTTTTTTTTATATTCCTGAGGACTTGACTAGCTAGAAGTCAATTAAGATAATGAATATTTACCCAGGAGGCTAAAGATTTTTCCATCTTAACATGAAAATAAATAGGCATGTTTACAGCCTCTCCCACCTTACAGTGTTTTTATTTGTTTACACTTTAGGGTTGTTTTATTTAAAGTACCTATGACATCAGACGTCAGCACATGTTCAAAGAACAGTAAAGTAACAGAAAAATAAATTGTGCTACAGGAACCATAATCTGCAGGAAGTAAAACTACACCTTCCATGCGTATGCTAACAATTCTATTTTTGTTTAGCTTGTAGAAATGTATTATGCTTTATTGTTCTTAAAATGGCTTTATGGATGGTCTTTACAAGGCAGCTTTGTTTTCCTTTCTCATTTGTGAAGTGCAGGACTGAATAAGACCATCACAACTTGGGGCGCCTGGGTGGCTCAGTCATTAAGCGTCTGCCTTTGGCTTAGGTCATAATCCCAGGGTCCTGGGGATCCAGCCTGGCATCAAGCCCGGCATCAAGCCCCCCATCAAGCCCCGCATGGAGTGCCGCATGGAGCCCCGCTATCGGGCTCCTTGTTCAGTCAGAAGCCTGCTTCTCCCTCTGTCCTTCCCCTGCTTCTATTCCCTTTTTCACTGTGTCTCTCTCCATGAAATAAATAAATAAAAATCTTAAAAAAAAAAAAAAAGACAACAGGTACATCTGTGTTTAAAAAAATAAGACTATGGGGGCGCCTGGGTGGCTCAGTTGGTTGGGCGACTGCCTTCCACTCAGGTCATGATCCCGGAGTCCCGGGATTGAGTCCCGCATCTGGTTGCCTGCTCTGTGGGAGGCCTGCTTCTCCCTCTCTCACTCCCCCTGCTTGTGTTCCCTCTCTGGCTGTGTTTCTCTCTGTCAAATAAATAAAATCTTTAAAAAAAAAAATAAGACTATCACGACTAAGTGCCTCACAGAGTGCCAGACATATAGCACTAATTTAAATCACAGAAAATTGCCATTTGGGTAGATCAGAAACAGTTAATCAAGTGTTTAACTGTTTAACAGAATAGTATCTGTTGAAAACATCAGCTAAAAATCAAATGAATGAATGAATGAATGAATAGTATCTGTTGAAAACATCAGCTAAAAATCAAATGAATGAAAGTCTAGAACTAAATATTTATTCTATATTTTCAAAAATTAGAAATATACAGGAATTAGTCGAAGTAGCAAAAGTATGCATGAACAGCAGAAGTTCCCCCATTCAATGGAATAAACTAAAACTGACGAGTCTGTTTTATTCTCTTTCACTTTTTGGTAAACATCAGAGTAAAATAAGCCCAGTGTTGATTATATGACACTCTGAAGTAGGCTTAAACTTTACATTGTAAAGAGATGATATTCTGATATATTTGAGCATTTGGAAAATGAAATTTATGTAGACAGATTCTGATGGCGCATGTGGAAAGGATTGAGGATAAACATGTGAAGAACTGGATATAAAAACATCATAAAAAACATTTTCTGAGAAAGGAATCAAAATCACAGTATATTTCTTAATTGTTTAATGAATAATATTCAGCTATCACAATAATATAATGCTGTTGGTTTATCCCAAAATATTGTCTAAAAACATAAATGTCAATACCAGGAGGAACAGCTCAAAATGTTCAAGGAGTTTATGTCTGGGGACTGGGACTAGGGGTATAAAAGGGCAAGGGAAGAATTGCTGCTTTTAACTGTGAATTTTAGAATTACGGGAAAACCCCTTGATGACACCCCCCACAATAACATGAATTCCAGTGTAACTGAGTGAATTGGTGATTGGTTCCTGTGATCTGTACTGGTCTCACCCTAATCATTTTGTGAACAATGCTACAACTCCATATTATGTCACACAATTGAATTTTTCTGGACTCAGTCGAGAGTGTTGTGTGAAACTTTATATCATTTACATAAATTACATCACTTGCATTTTAACTATGTGCCTGGATTAATTTGTTAAGAATAAAAAGGTATTTTAGAAAAGCTTAAATTTTATATTGAGCCTATCTAACTTTCACCCTTTTAAAAACTCAACTCCAATTTGGAAGGTGAGCGGTTATAGTGAGAAAAGAGAATTGAGAACTCAGCCCCCTCCTTGGTGACTTTACCACGACTTAACCCATGTAACTGTCTTTCTCCGATTCCTCACTTGTTTCCAACCACCTTCCTCTCACAACTGACTGGAAGGACTGGTAGGGGTATTTTAGGTGGCATGGCCAGAATGAATTCAATAAGAATAAAGCACTCAGTCTCCTTCATTTTCTTGCCATAAGTCTCAGGGCAACCTCATTATTTTGACATTAAATTTTGCATTAATGCAATGAAATGACTTTCATCATATTGTGGTGATATAAAAAGTGTGAGAAGGTATTAGAATTCATGAAAACTATGACTTTATATTCTCTTTCAAAGTTGGAGAATTTTAACTCTACAATAATGTATCTACACATTTTTTATTAATGTATTCTCCATTATGTATAATTTATAATGGAAATAAGGCTTTGTTAGAATAATTAATCAAATCGAATAATTTGGGGATACATTCTGAAACTGTCTGGAGCCCTTGCATACAAAGATGAACATTATGCATGAAGTATGGTACTTAGTACTTAATCAGAAAAGCTTTTAGGTTCAGTCTTAGAGTTGAAAGAAGAACATAATTAAACAATGGCTTTTAGCATTAGCCTTTTGATGATCAGCTTTTGTTCTCTCTCTTAACTATCTTCGTTTCCTCCTCTCCCTTCTCCCTTGGAAGGACTGGATACTCATACCGCAAATCTCCCCTCAAAGACTCTTTTGTTGCAATGTCTTTGATCTCCATCACGGGCCAATCCAGCATCTCCCATGGCCCATGGAAATGACTGAGCACGTACTGTTTTGCTTTCAGTCTTTACAGCCTCAGCGAAAACTGTGGCTTTTACCAACTGCTCACCTCCAAGCCACTCCACATTCCCTGAGATCTTTGACTGCTGGATCAATCTTCTACATATTAATACCTTTTCAGTAGAGAAATTTAATTTATGTGAATTTAATTATACTTGACTGTGGAGCAATAAAAAGATAAACAATAATTTAAACGATGCCTGCATTTCCACAGCCATTCCATTCAATTTATAACCCAGGGAATCTCGGATTGGAGTGGGATCTGCTATTTCCTAGGATATACTCTGTTCCCGAAACTTTCTCAAACTATGAGCAACTCACCTTACTGGGCATGAGTCTACTACTAAACCAACTATTACACATGGTTCTTAATGAAAAAAACGTTGATCTTTTCTAAAGATGGAGGGAAAACTGCAAATTAGTTTAAAGAGAGAGAGAGAAAGAAAGAGAGGGAGAATTGGAATAATCAACTCATCCGGGTTTGCTCAAGGACTTTCCTGGTTATAGCACTAAAAGTCCCACATCCTGGAAAGCCTCTAACCCCAGGCAAACTGGAATGGTTGATCATCCCACTAGTAGAGTCCGGGCACCAGAAGGAGCAGAGGTTCTCACAAGAGTGTGAGACTGAGTATGAGCACACTCCAACCCAGGATCCAACTCTCCTCCTCTATATCACTTGGTCCAAATTCTCCTCCTGCCTTTCTCAGTGTTTTTGCTTAGGGTAAATGAGAGAAAAAATAAGCCTTAGCTGAGTCTTAACCCAAAGGACTAGAAAGTTGGGTTACTAATATTTTATGCAAACTTGTATAAAAAAGGATTTCTAGGGTGCCTGGGTGGCTCAGTGGGTTAAAGCCTCTGCCTTTGGCTCAGGTCATGATCTCAGGGTCCTGGGATCGAGGCTGGCTTTGGGATCTCTGCTCGGCAGGGAGCCTGCTTCCTCCTCTCTCTCTGCCTGCCTCTCTGCCTACTTGTGATCTCTCTCTCTCTGTCAAATAAATAAATAAAAATCTTTTTTTAAAAAAAGGGATTTCTATAACTTTTCACTGTGTACTTCTCAAACTCTTAAACCATGAGGAGGAAGAGGAAATGAACCACAGATAGCAAAGTGGTCTACCCTCAGCCACACAATAATTATGGGGAAGATTTGGGGTTTCCTGTTTTTGGCCTGCTGAGCCATTTTGTCTTGGTAAGTTACTTAACCCTATCTGGGCTTCACTTTGGTTTTGTTTGTTTGTTTGTTTGTTTGTTTCATGTTTAGCCTTTTTAAAAAGAGACCATCGATTTCTTATTTCTGGCTAACTGACTGAATGATGGTGAGGATCAAATAAAGAAAATGTGATCATTCACCTGAAAAATTCTTACTCAGACCTCTTTTCTCCAACCTTCTGGGCCCCTCACCCTGCCAATTCATTTTGGCCTAGTCCTTTGATTATTTTCTTTATCCCAAACATGAAAGTTGCCCGTCTAAAATTCCTTAGAGGTTGTTTTTTTTTTTTTCCTCATTGTGAATGTCAAAAGAAACCAGTGATATGAAAAGAAGTCAAACCCTTGGTGGATGGGAGAAGGTAAATAGGTCTCAGTGTCCTTCTAGTTTATAACATGGGCTCCCTTCTACATTTTTCTGGTCCAGAAGGAGTTATCTGATGATGGGAATATCACATCAGGTAGGATATGATTGCAAAAATAGATGAAAGAACTACCTGAGGACACCAGATTTTGGAGAATGTTGTAAAACAGCACTGACATCCATCACTGTTTCCAACACCTGATTAACATCCTGAAGTGACAGAAGGCTTTGGAGCCAGACACCCAACTGACAGATCCTAGTGGTCAAATCGACAATATCAGGTGAGTTTTGTTCTAATTCAAACAAGTTTACCTATTGGCATTAGGTTTCTAAAACTATGGCCATTTCCAGGGACAAGTATGGCCAAAATCAGAACAAAAATAGAACATATTCCAAAATTAGAAACAGATATCTGAAATTTTCACTTGAAAAGTTAAGCTGCAACCAGGTTAGGAATGTTAGCACATCATACTAATGTCAGCAAGCATTAATTAGGAGAGCAACTTATGTGGGTCTATTCAAATGATTCTAATCACCTCTGTACAGTGTGTTAGCTGTTCTTCCTTTACCCCCTTACAAATGCATTCTGTAAGAGGAAGCATTGCCAGGATACCAGAGAAAACTGGAGGAGGGAAAAATTGGGGAATAGATTCCACATCCCCACCCAGTTCCCTCCTCTTCCTGGCCAGGCTCTACTTTGACCATGACTGCGTTAACCTGTGTAAGGTCCAGGCTTCTGTTGAGGACTCACCAGTTTCTAGTAAAGCCACTTCCGCCACTTGGCCCTCAAGCCTCGAGGTTATAACAGCTTCCCATTGATGCTAGTCTCTGGGTAGTCACCATTCCTGTCGTATTAGTTTGCTAGAGCTATCATCATGAACTACCACAGACTGAATGGCTTAAACAACAGAAATTTATTTTCTCATAGCTCTGGAAGCTGTCGAAGATCAAGATCCAACAGGGTTTGGTTTCTGGCAAGGGCTCTCCCCTTGGCCTGCAGAGGGCCACCATCTTGAGGTGGGCTCACATGACCTCTTCTTTGTGCTGGGGCAGGGGCAGGAGAGATGAAAGAGCTCTCTGGCCTTTCTCAATAAGGACACTAATTCTATAGGATCATGGCCCCATCCTTATGATCTCATTTAATCTTAACTGCCTTCTTGTGGGTTCTATCTCCAAATACCGTTACATTGGAGACTAGAGCTTCGATATGCGTACCTTTCAGGGAGACATATGAGGTTAGGACGCAAACACTCTGTGCATAACACATTCCCATCCTTCTGTAAATAGTCTCTGTTAAGCTGTCTGTAATGAACTCCTTTAAGTATGTTATCTTCTTCCTGTCAGGATATTGACTGATACATGTATGAATGATGAAACAGTGAATTGAGGCAGCCTCTGTATTTTACAGGTTAAAAAAAAATGAAAAAAAAGAACCTTTTATCTAAATTTTCATATAATTAAAGTATCTTCTTATTTATTTTCAATGTAGACAATGAAAGAATCAATTCCTTTCAAAACAGTTGCTTCATTTTATCTAGCTTTTTTATACAGGCTCCTCAAAATATCTTAATTATAATGTTAAATTTTTAACTATCCTCCGAAAGATTATTTGCACCTGTTGAGACCATTTTGAAAGACCATTTTGGAATAATGCCAAAAGAGAAACTTACATAAGCATTTTTGAGCTAAAATATGTATGAAAGCAACTAGTTCTCTTGTTTCCAAAACACATCAAAAAAGTGAACACAAATTCAGGGATATTGACCAAAGAAACCAAATGAAGAGTGTCCAGGTCGTTCAGTCAGTTAAGCATCCTACATGATTTCAGCTCAGGTCAGGATCTTGGGGTTGTGAGATGGCCCTGATTTGGGCTTCGCTTTGGGCATAGGGTCTGCTCAGGATTCTCTCTCCCTCTCTCTCTCTGCCCCTCCCTCTCCCCACCCCCACCCCACCCCTGCTTCTTTATGGGTGTTAAAGAAAGAAAGAAAGAAAGAAAGAAAGAAAGAAAGAAAGAAAGAAAGAAAGAAAGAAAGAAAGAAAGAAAGAAAGAAAACCCCAGACTTTTTGTTGTTGTTGTTATTGAGTCAGAATCATTTTTAATGGTTCTTCAAAACAGGCATTCTTAGTTTTTAAAATTTAAGTTCAATTAATCAACATATAACATATTATTAGTTTCAGAGATAGAGGTCAGTGATTCATCAGTCTTATATAATATCCATTGTTTATTACATCACATGCCCTCCTTGATGCCCCTCACCCAGTTACCCCATTCCCCCACTCCCCTCCTCCCCAGTAACCCTCAGCATGTTTCCTATGACTAAGAGTCTCTAATGGTTTATCTCCCTCTCTGATTTCATCTTAATTTTTAAATTCCACATATGAGGGAGATCATATGATAATTGTCTTTTTCTGACTTATTTCACTTAGCATAATTACCTTTTAGCTCCATCCACATCATTGCAAATTGCAAGATTTCATTTTTTGATGGCTGAGTAGTATTTGGTTGTATATATGTACCACATCTTCTCTATCCATTCATCTGTTGATGGATATCTAGGCTCTTTCCATAGTTTGGCTATTGTAGACATTGCTGCTATAAACATTTGGGTGCAGGTGACCTTTCAGATCACTACATTTATATCTTTGGGGTAAATACCCAGTAGTGCAATTGCTGGTTTGTAGGGTATCTCTATTTTCAACTTTTTGAGAAACTTCCATACTGAAAAACTTTAGACTTTAAAGAACGAAACTAGACTTTAAAGAGCACTGCCATAGAAGACTAAAGACCAGTACACAATAGATTCAATATAAAAGAGAAGCAGCTATAATCCAACTCTTTAATAATATGCTTTTACTTTTATAAAGCTTTTTGCAGTTTAGAAAATGTTTTTATAAATGTGGAAGCTTGCTAATAACTTCCTAAGTGCAATTCTCTTTAGCCCTGGAAATAGAACTTGAAATCTGGTTTTTAGCTAAGGATGTAGCTACTAGTCCTAAACTACACAGTTTATATTATCTGATCTAATTATAAGCTAAATTATAAATTGTGTGAAGGCAAAGACTATGCCGTTCCTTCTGGCTAAATTTTTACAGGACTGACAAGAGTAAATGCATAATAAACATTTTGCTAATTAAATGAATAAAGGAAACAGCCATGATAAAACACCCATTTTTTAATTTAAAAAACAAAAACAAAACATTATTGTTTTGGTAACTTTTCCCAGAAAGAGGAAGTATAGCATTGCGGATACATTTGTGGGCTCTGGAACCACTCTCCCTGGGTCCGTTCCCTGCTCTGATACTTACCAGCTGTGAATTAGGAAAGTGCATTTCTTTCTGTAACACATAAAATGGAGAAAATATTAATATCTACCTTATAGAGCTTTTAGGAGAACTGAATGAGTGGGCTTTAAAAGCTGAAAATAATTACTGGCATTGGCAAGTAATCAACAAATATTAACTAATAGTAAATATGTATATAATCAATCCTCATCATTTATAGATTCCATCCTTGCAAATTTGCCTGCTCATCGAAATTCATTTATAACCTCAAAATCAATACTGACAGCCTTCCACAGTTATTCATAGACAAGCAGAGTGGAGAACATTTTGAGTTGCCTGATACAAGTGTTCCCCACTGAGTCAAACAAAAGGAAGCTCTGCTTTCTTTCTTTTTTTTTTTTTTTTTAAGCTCTGCTTTCATGTGTTGGTTCTCAAAAGTGTCCTTTTCTCGGTCTACTTAGGTTTTCACATTTTCCGTGCTTTTTGTTGGTGATTTTACTGTTTAAAATGGCCCCAAAGCATGATGATGAAACGCTGTCTGAGTTCCTAAATGAAAGCTGTTATGTGCCTTGGACAGAAAATGCATGTCCTAAATAAGCATTGTTTAGGCATGAATTACAGTGAGATTGGCCATGAGTTCAATGTGAATGAGTCTGCATATCAAATAAAGTACCTCTAAACAGAGTGTATGGATTGGTTGATGAAAATGTTGTGACTAGAGGTCACAGGAACCTAACGCTGTGTTTCCCTGAGGTTCAGTATTTCAATAATTCTGTTTTTGTGGTAACTTTCTAGAACATAACCATCAAAAATAATGGAACTGACTCTGTGTGTGTGCATAAACAATAAAGAATTTTTTCCTAGGACCCACTTATGGTTGCGCTTGATTTATATATTTTGTTCCATGAATTTTCAGGAGGAAGATGGGATGATCCTTTCCATGGAGAGATTTCCTAGATGGTCTAGATATACAGAGGATGAAAATGCAAAAGCCCAAAATGGAATTTTAGTGAAAATAAAGATCCACAGGTGATTGATCCTGAGCAGTAGCTGATAGACTGAAGGGAGAACCAGAAACCCCTGGGTGGAAGTGGGGTCTTTGTGTTGTTTTAAACTTCCATCAAGTTACTCATTAATGTTAAGAATCTTTTTTTTTTTTAAGATTTCTTATTTATTTGACATACAGAGAGCACAAGTAGGCAGAGCAGCAGGCAGAGGGAGAGGGAGAAGCTGGATCCCCACTGACCAGAGAGCCCAATGCAGGGCTCGATCCCAGGACCCTGGAACCACAACCTGAGCCAGAGGCAGACACTTAACCGACTGAGCCACCCAGGTGCCCGGATGACATCTTTTGAAGTTAACTATACGTTACCTTTACCTAGCAAACGTGGAAACGTCCCAGAATTGACAGGAGAAGTGGAGGTGATCTCTGGGGGAAAAGAAAGGTAGAACAAGACTGTGAACTCAATCTTAGAGTTATAATTATAAGTTAAATAGATTCTTAAAAAACTAGGTAGCTTGTGCCTCGATATTAAAAAAATAAGTGTTCCACATCGGCGTTAGCTCCGGCATTGGCAGACCTAGGTTTGAACTCCAGCTCTGCTATTTCCTAACCTAGGAATCCCAGACAAGCTCCAAAACCTTTGTTTCCCGATGGGTAAAATCAGGACCTATTATCTATCTCAACATACTGTTTGAGTTTAACTGATGTAGTCTGTGTTTAACAAATAACGCACTACTAGGCCTGCAGTGAGTTCTCACTAAGTGACAGGCGTCCTATAAACTCCCAGCTTTATCTTTCTCTTCAGTACTCTTACATGTATCCTAAGATATGAGTATTTCAGGACATACTTTAATACACTTTGAAAAGAACGTAAGTAAGTTGGGACCCCTGGGAGGCTCAGCAGTTAAACATCTGCCTTCGGCTTAGGTCACAATCTTAGGGTCCTGGGATGGAGCCCTGCAACGGGCTCCCTGCTCAGCAGGGAGCCTGCTTCTCCCTCTCCCTCTGTCTGCCTCTCTGCCTGCTTGTGCTCTCTGTCTGTCAAATAAACAAATAAAATCTTTAAAAAAAAAGTACTTGATGAGTTCCATTTCAACTACAGAAATAATATAAATGTTCAATCCCTGTACCTCTTAATATCATAGGAATGTGCTGAGGAAAACAAAAATAACTTATTTTAAAATTTCTAATTATAAGCATCTGGAAACCAGCTCAGGATGCCTTCTTCTAGAGAACTTTGGCTGAGGAGAGTATAATTTGTCACTGAGGCCAAAAGTGATATTCATCTATTTCTTTATTTATAAATGAACTCTTATAAATAAGACATGTCAAGTCATAACATCCCCATCCCCTATTTAACCCATCCCCCTACCTCCCCCACCCCCGATAACCATCAGTGTGTTCTCTATAGTTAAAAGTCCATTTCCTGGTTTGTCTGGCTCTCTCTCTCTCCCCCTCTTTTTTTTTCTTTGCTCATTTGTTTGGTTTCTTAAATTCTACATATGAGCAAAATCATACAATATTTGTCTTTCTCTGACTGACTTATTTCACTTAGCATTATATTCTCTAGCTCCTGTTGTAAATGACAAAGTTTCTTTTTTTTGTGAATAATAACCCATTGTGTGTGTGTGTGTGTGTGTGTGTGTGTGTCTGTGTATCCATCTTCTTTATCCATTTATCAGTCAGTAGCACTTGGGTGCTTCCATAGTTTGGCTATTGTAGATAATACTGCTATAAATATCAGGGTGCATGTATCCCTTTGAATTAGTGTTTTTGTTTTTTGGGGTGGGGGATAAATACAGTTGTGCAATTGCTGGATTTCAGGGTAATTCTATTTCTAACTTTTTGAGGAAACTCCATGCTGTTTTCCACAATGGCCAAAGGTGATATTCAGAGATTAGAAATCTATAACAGAATGGAACAGAATTTATTTATTCATTCATCCATTCAGCTCTTACTTGCTGAGTGTTTGCCATGGGCCAGCCCCTATCCTACAGCCTGCGAAGTTAGCAATGAACAACAGAGGTCTTGGAAGTAGGGGAAGAAAAGCAAAAACAAATCACACAAACAACTGTGTGATGTAAACACGACACACTTTAAGAAGTATTGTTCGCACCAAGACACACGTGATCCAGTCTCAACATTGATGCAAAGAAAGCAGTCTAGGAATTAACGGTATTCCAGTGTCAGAGTGGGAAGAAAATACAGGTGTTCAGCAACACTCCCGCAGATTCCCTCTCCGGTCACTTGCCTCACTATTCCGAGCCACAGAACATCTCACCTCTAGCCTAAGGTCACATCAGTCCCCTTACTTCTACTTATTCTCCATCTCCCACTTCCTCAGTTTCTTCCCCACTTCTACTTTCCCCCAGTCTCCCAACACCCTCCTTGAAGGTGGGAAAGTGAAATAAAAAGACTAGTACACTCTCTAACAGTTGACAGGGAAAACGTCGGGATCTTCCTATAAGTTTTTATCTCCGCACAAAAGGAAAGAAAGATGGTTTAATGTAAGTGTTTGATAAGACTTAACCAATCTGCTAATGTGTAGAAAAGTCCCTGGGAAAACAACATTTAAATGGAGCAGAAGGGGTTAGCCAATTAAAGAACATCAGACATAGTGAATGAGAAAGAAAGGAGCATGGTGTTGAAGAACCAAAAAGAAAACCAGTGTGGTTAGGGCAGAGCTAGGGGAGAGATTTGCGGAAAGAGGCAGGATAGGCAGAAATGGGCCAGATCACATAAGCAACAGAAAGCCACTCAACAGTATTTACTTTATATTTATAAGGTAAATATTCTTTATATTTTTCAGAGCAGATTTTATTAGTAGTATTTTTGGTAAAATAGTTGAACCTTGAGCAACACAAGAATTAGGGACACCGACCCCCACACAGTCAAAAAAGCCAAATGACTTTTGACTCCCCCAAAACTTAACTACTAATAATCGCTGTTGACCAGAAGCCTTACGGATAGCATAAATGGTCATTAACACATGTCATATGTTACATGTATTAGACACTATTCTCTTATAAGAAAGTAAGTTAGAGAAAAGGGAAGGTTTTTAAAAAAATAAGGAAAATATATTTACAAATTGTTCCCTATTTATCGGGGGGAAAAATCCACATATAAGGGACCTATGCAATTCAAACCCATGTTATTCAAGGGTCACCAACTATTTTTTAAGCTTTTCTAAAAAAAAAAAAAAAAAGATTGTTTTAATTTATTTATTTATTTGAGAGTGAGTGTGCACACAAGCAGGGGAGAGAGGCAAGAGGAGAAAGAGAAGCAGACTCCCACTGAGCAGGGATCCTGGCACAGAGCTCCATCCCAAGAGACTCTAGGATCATGACCTGAGCTGAAGGCAGATGCTTAACGGACTGAGCCACCCAGGCACGCCTCACTACACTATTTTTTAAAAGCCAAGATCTATAATCATATACTCTGAACCTCTCACCCACTGTCATAACATTTGCCAAAGATTCTTATCTTGGAATGAGAATGATCTGTATCCATTCGTTTCTTTCTTTAGGGGAAAAAAAATCACATAGGAAAAATGAATGTATCCTACACCTATGCACACATGTATCCCCATTTAAACTGCTGTAGGGTTCCTACTGAAACAAATCCTCCAGCTAAAGTCGTTACAGGGAGTAGAGCATAATTATAGCTCTAAATGTAGCTCTCCTTGACTGTATCGTGAAACCCAAAATAGATGTGTGAAGTTCATATTTAAAAAACACCCCAATACACAGATTTTTATCTTCCTCTATGCTTGTAACAAAGATTCCTTTTCTCTGTGTTCATAGTGAATGGTTGTGTTCAGCAGGAAAGAAACCAGTCTCTCGTGCCATTCTTTTCCGAAACACCTGGTTGTTCAGTTTTAACAAGGTGACTGGTTTCCACCATAACTCAGCTCTTTTTCCACTTGGCTGGGTCCCCCTGGACCTTAAAGTAAAAATCTATGTAACATTAGCTTTCCTACTAACACTATGTGGGGTTTTTCGCCTCCATCATGCCTCTAATTTATGGGTGATTCTGTGAATTATGGGTGAATCTGTACAAATGGGGATTCCTTCCTCTGCTCTTTCTCTTAAATTTCTATTAGATAAACCAAGAGTTAATACTATGCAGATCTTTTGGATTCTGTGTTCTATCTCAACCTCTATGTCACTGATTTCTTTCTTTCTTTCTTTCTTTCTTTCTTTCTTTCTTTCTTTCTTTCTTTTTTTCTTTCTTTCTTTCTTTTTTTTTTGTCATCCAAGGTGGTAATCTAATGAGTGTATTTTTTATTTTTTATTATTAATTTTTATCTTTTCCATAAACCAGCTCACTGATTTCTAAGCAACAGGTAGAACTCTGACATCTGCTACTGGCTTTTTTCCTGGTTTATTGTGTATGTAAAGTAACCATAAAGGGAAAGGCTTTTCCAAGTTCCCTTATTTATAGGATTAGAATAATGGTTGCCTTTTACCTTTCAGACCAAAGTCCTGTCAAATATAGCTAACTGAAAGGAGGCCATTCCACATTTGCAGCCACCCTTCCAAAGCCTATAGAAATGCTGGAGAAGAATGATCTCCATGTTGAACCACTGGGTTTTATATTTTATGTGCAGCAGTAAAGAGTTTACTTTGTCCATACTGAAATTATTCCCAGTTTGAGGACAGATGGGTCATAAATACCAGGTAATAAGGACTGGCTTTACCATTCTTAATTAAATGGAGAACTTAGAAGGTAACCACAAAGTCTTCCTCCCTCTTTGGCCATAACAGGAACAATATTATGTGCTTCGAGATTTCAAAGAAGAGTATTGTCCTCAGACCCAGGTAAAAAGTTCCCTTGTCCTGAGCCCATTGCTGTGAAGGGCCCTGCTCTAGACCTCTTCCGGCCCTACCTGTTGCCATGCTGCAAGGGAAGGGGATGTGCCCCCTCAGAACCCGAGCTTTCTCTTCCAGACCACCTTCTGAACTCTAGGACCACAGGATTCTTTGTTCAAATTATCTTCAACCTGCTTCCAGAGTTTCTAGGCCTAAGGGTGACCAAGGGTCAGCTGTCAGAAAGCGGTTGTGGATGGAGCCGGGATATGTGTGTTGGGGTGTCCACACACGCACATGAAGCCCCTTGTTCTGGGGGAGGGAGAGATAGAAGAAGAAGGGGACTAGGGGACGGGTGCCCTCCACACCTCCAGGCTCTGCTAGAACAGTCCAAGTTAGGAGAAAGTACATCTACTTACCAGTTTGCCAACTTGCTTTATAACTCACAGATATTTAGATGTATGATATGTGGATCTTCTTCTTTCTATTCTTGCCCCAGACCTCCCAAATATGGGAGATGACCTTTAAAAGAATATCCTGAGTTCAGAGAAATCAATGGCTCACAATGAATGGGGAAACTATACTCTTTTCTAAACATAAATCTCTGGGACCATAACACCAAACATGCAAGGGAGGGAAGGGAGAGTAAAGTGCTCCCGCTTAGGTGCAACAATAGCTTCAATCCCCTAAGTCGTGCTCTTTGTTCACAAAGCATGGGGGGGCCAGATAGAACATTCTTCTCTGCCACAAGAATTCCATCTAGAGAACAGTGGCTCCCAGGCTGCCAGCTGCTCTTTACTCCCTGTTGTAAGAATGCAGCTGAGGTTGAAAACTTGTCACCAGCTTGGAGCCAATATCCACCTGTCCTTCTTGTCAGTCTCTTCCTGTAAAGTCCTCCTGGGATTTAAAAACCAAAGCCATAAATGTGGGATTTGCCTTGACTCTTTCTAGAACAGCTCTGCACCATGCTTGCATGCACCACATGTCCCAGGATGACAGGGTCTCTTTAAAATTGTGATATTTAAATAAAATAAAATAACAGCTGTGCAAGACTAGAAACAGTCATTACTCATATTCTTAGGAATGATTTCCTTATTCAATCATTGGGTGTGGATTTTATCTGTCAAATAGAAAGTTTTCCAAGAATAAAATGTTAAAAGGTGGGAGATAGTCACAGTTCTAACTTATACAAACATCGTATAGTAATTTAAGTCTATTCCTCAAAAGTAAATATGTATAATTACATATTTCATGACAGTAGACTTTTCTATGCTATAGTAGGAAACGAAGTGCTTTTGTAGAATGTGCATATTAGCACACCATTATTTCAATACTTAATATATTTTGAAAATATATAAATCCATAGTGGATTTTGATTCAATCTTTAAATTATATTTTAAAATAAATCTATCTTTTCATCAGATCTTTGATAGAAGAAAATGATTATGACATGTAAAAAATTAAACTGTAACTTTTTGGAAGTATTATATAAAGATATTTTACATAATCTCAAAACTTGTGTCTGAAATAAAGAGTTGGGGGAGCACCTGGATGGCTCAGTTGGTTGAGTGCCTACCTTCAGCTCAGGATGCCAGAGTCCTGGGATCAAATTCCACCTCGGGTTCTTTGCTCAGTGAGGGGCCTGCTCCTCTCTTTGCCTGCTGCTCCCCCTGCTTGTGCCCTCCCTCACAAATAAATAAATAAATCTTTTTAAAAATAATAAAATAAAATGAAGAATGGGCTTACCTAAAAATTCATAAAGCTCCAGCTAGGAACCAACATGCAATGCTATTAAACAGGACCATCTGACATTTCCGCTAGGTCACTGCCTAGGTACAGTGAGCAAGCCATTCACACATTTTGGAATACTGTCTTTATTCCATGACTATCCCTTTGCAAATAGATGCTACTGCTGCTGCTGTGTGTATATATGTTTTATTTTTTATTTTTATTTTTTTGAGAGAAAGAGAGCATTTGAGCAGGAGGGAGGAGGGAGGAAGGAGGGGCATGGCAGAAGGAGAAGGAGAGAGAAAATCCTAAGTGCTGAGCAAGGAGCCCCACATGGGGCTCAATCCCATGACCCTTAGATCATGACCTGAGCAAATCAAGAGTCAGTGCTTAACCGACTGAGCCACCCAGGGGCCGTGTGTGTGTGTGTGTGTGTGTGTGTTTTAAAGATTTTATTTGTTTATTTGAGAGATGGCGAGCAGGAGCCATGGGGAGGGGCAGAGGGAAGGGGAGAAACAGGCTCCCCTCTGAGCAGGGAGCCTAACATGGGACTCGATCCCAGGACCCTGGGATCATGACCCAAGCCAATGGCTGATGCTAACCAACTGAGCCCTCCAGGTGCCCCTTCCTATGTGTGTTTTAAGCAGCTTTGCAAATGGTTATCTGTCCAAACCCTCTTAATGGAGATATCAGAAGAGAATTTCTATACTGCCTAGTTCTATACCTCTTACTTAGGAACTGGTAAAAGTGGAAAAGAGGAATAGTCATCCAGTTAGGTATTTTGTATACCAACTTTGTTAATTTTGATCATACATAGATGGATTCCTAAAAAGAACATCTTTTTCATATCTCATAATGATGCTCAAGCTGCATATAATGAGGATTTAATAAGGATTCCATACTATTGGAATAAGTTAAACAGTAAGAGTCATAGGTAGACTGAAGCAAGACATATCACACCTACTAACACAAAATGAATATGACACAGAGCTGTGAGCTCAGATACTTAACAGCGCACCATCCGTATGCTCTTCTTCAGAGTGAAAACTTTCAAGATGGTGCCCAATTAACAGATTTTGATTGAGTTCAAGAGAATGACCAAATAATGAGATTTATCCAATTTGGATACACATTAATCTTTAGCGATCCTTCTAATTCTCATTTTTAAGAAAGAAAAATATGTATTTTTCTCTGAGAGGTTAAAAGTAGGTAAGTATGCCTTAGAGAAAACATACAGTAGACTTACAGAGCCTCTTGAACATGTGCTTCTGGTTCTGCTGACTCTGAGATCAGAAGCAATAAAGGAAAGCAATTACATTTATTGACTCCATGTAGCATAGCTATTCCTGAAACAGAGCTTATCAATGAGAAATTGGCGAGGAAAGTCACTTTTCCGTTCTCAACATTTCAATCATGGAAAGTAACGCAAATGTCACAGGCTGTGATTTTTCTAACTCCCTAATTTGTTTTTCCTCATGAATACCACTGTTGCCTTTGGAGAGGAAGTAGCTTCTGGAAGCCAGCAACTGCACCTTAGTCCCTCTTGATGACTGCCCCACTCTCCACCCCTCATCACCGCTCACCTCACCACCGCCTTCACCTTTCATGCCGAGAAGTTCTAACCTGCCAGGGAGTCGGGACAAGCTTTGAAGAAAAGCTCAGGTTTAACAAAACCTAAACCTGTTATACCCCTTCTTAAATCAGAACATATAACTCCACCTGGCAAGAAATCACATCTGCTTTTAAATTATACACAGTGCCCAGCTACAATGGGTGCACTCAGTACCCCACACCCACATTAAGCAGTAATAAGTTAAACATTTGTCCATCATAACCTCTGTGTGTATTCAAATAATATGGGCCACTAAAATTTCTCTACCCATGTACTTTTCTACCATCTCTACTGCACAGAGAGCTCATTCAAATTTAAGTCTCAGAGGCACTGGAACGTGTTTATTTTTAAAATTATTTTCCAGTTTGGGTAGTGGGCCAATTTACACACTTTCAATAATTTAAATAAACAAATAGACTGTATCCTTCCTATCACAGTGTTTATGGTAAGTCCGTTATTATATACAGCAAGGCTGGTTTTTTGAATACTGACAGCGCCACACATGTGTGTATGTATGAACTGATACAGATAGAGATACAGATATGGGCGCAGATAGCCACCAGCCATCAGATGCTTACTAAATGCCAGGAGGTGTGCTAGTCACTTATGTCAATGGTTAACGGATATTTGTTGAATGTCTCAGATGCATCAGGTGCTTGGGTTGGGTAGTAGGTAGGTAAGAGCTAAAAAGACAAGCATGGCCCTGGTCCTCTCAAGAAGCTTATAGTCTAGTCGATAGGGCAAACAATGGAGAGAAACAATACAGGAAGGCATCTAATCAAGGAGCCTGTCTTCATGATAAAACAGCATTTCAACTGAGACATGACAGATAATTCAACAGGTCAAAAGTGAAGGCAGAATGGTCCTATCAAAGGAAATGGTCTATGAGAATGGCAAGTGAGCCTGAGGAAGTAAAAAACTCAAGCAGGAGAGTGGTTAGTGGTGATGCTGCAGAGTGGGCAGTGGCCTGGTATAAATGGGCATTTTTAAGCAAATGGGGAATTTGAACTCTACCCTGAAGGCAAGAGAAAGCATCAAGGGGATTTTTTTTTTTTTTTTTTTTTTTTTTTTTTTTTTTTTGCATCTAGGGGATTTAAGCAAGTTAGCGTCACCATTAGATTTGTATTTCCAAGATTACTTTTATCTGACTATGGAGCAAGGATTAGAGACAGAGAGACCAGTTCAAAACCATTGCAGGAAGCCAGGCTGGAGGTAAGATGGCCAAGACTAAGGCGCAGAAGTGGAGAGGAGCAAAGGCAATGCATTCAAGAAATTGATTTGGCATCAGTACTAATTGGAGATAGATCAAACTCAGGAAGCGGGAAGAGTAAGGTAGTTGTGTAGGAAAGAGGAATCAAGTTCTCATCAGTTGTCTGATGGCTACTATTGTGAAACCAGATTCCTCTCCTCAGAACACAGCCAGTGTTTTCTTTAACGTTGTGTCTCAGTTATCTGAGTTCTCGGTTTTGATGACAGATACTCCCAGGAGATCTACCATGAGGAAGACCCTTTCAATTAATGGGAAAGAACAATCATTTCACACATGGAAAAACATATTTTATTTAAAAAAAAAAAAAAGAATTATTCTATCCTTGACCCCATCTGAACCTTTTGTGAGGGTGCAAATAGAAGTGAAGACCTAACTCTCAAATGAGCATGTTTTCCTAACATTATATTTCATCATTAAAATGGTCTTGTTTTGGGGTGCCTGGGTGGCTCAGTGGGTTAAAGCCTCTGCCTTCAGCTCAGGTCATGATCTCAGGCTCCTGGGATCAAGGCCCACGTCGGGCTCTCTGCTCAGCGGGGAGCCTGCTTCCTTCTCTCTCTGCCTGCGTCTCTGCCTACTTGTGATCTCTCTGTCAAATAAATAAATAAAATCTTTAAAAAAAATTGTTTAGGGGTGCTTGGGTGGCTCAGTTGGTTAAGCGACTGCCTTCGGCTCAGGTCATGATCCCGGAGACCCTGGATCGAATCCTGCATCAGGCTCCCTCCTCAGTGGGAAGTCTGCTTCTCCCTCTCTCACTCCCCCTGCTTGTGTTCCCTCTGTAGCTGTGTTTCTCTCTGTCAAATAAATAAAATCTTTGAAAAAAAAAAAGGGTAAAGGAGTCAACAGGATTTTCTGATGGATAAGTTGTGAGATGTGAGAGAAAGAGAGGGGTCGATACTGCCAAGTTCTCAACCTGAACACTCAGAAGGATAGAACTTCTACCAATGAGCCAAGGAAGGCTGCATGTGAGGCAAGCTTAGAGACAAAAAGCAAGAATCCACCTTGGAGTGTGAGTAGTTTTAGCTGTTAAATAAACTTAAAAATGGAAGTGTAGAGCTGGGGAAAAAGTCTTGGCAGCAGACATACGTGTGGGCACATCTTGGTGACCGGATGAGATGAGGTAGGAGTGAGTGGGGATTGCATGAAGAGTGAATCCAATATTCAAGTCCTGGGGTACTTGAATATTCAAAGATTAAGGGGGAAAGGAACCACAAAAGGACCCTGAGAGGGAGCAAGGTAAGGTAATGTGCTGTTCCAAAAGCCAGGGGAAAAGAATACCTCAAGTGGGAGACAGCATCCAAATGTACAAAATACTGCCAACAGGCCACTGAGGACTGGGAATCAGATTTAACTACCTGGAGATCAGTGATGACCCAGGTACCAGAGGTTCAGAGGATGGGCTGGGAACAAAAGTCTCACTTCCTCTGCTTCCAGCCATGATGACATATTAGAGACTGGACCCACCCTCCCATCTTAAACACAAGAATAGGTGGGATCTGGGCACAAATTGAGGCACTGCTGAGGATAATTCTGTTGCGGGTAAAAACAGATGAGTGAAGATGCTGAGAGGTGGGTAGACATGATGGTGGGAAGTCTGTGGAGGCTCTCTCTTCTGGCGGCTTCTGTTTTCCCTGTTAAGTAGGAGGCATGAACATCAGCCAAGAAGGAGGACAAGGGAGGAGATGCTGAGGGTTAGAGGAGAGAGGAGAATGTGCGATAGTCCTTCAGCAAGGTGACACATGGAAAAATCCTGGTCCACCCAGCATCATTTATATAGTTCTCTGACTGGCAGCACTAAGGGACTATTTGGTCATGAACTTGAAGTGAGGACTTCCAGTGCAGTCATATTTTTTTTTCAGCCACCTTCAGCTGTGCAAATGCAAGTGTAGCATATTAGGGGTTGGATTTGACCTGAATTGTGCATTTGCTGAGTGAGTTAGGTAAAGGGAGAGAGGGTCGAGCAAACCATCTGTCATCACAGTTAACTTGGATTAAATATATAGTCCTTTCTGGGTTTTCTCCCACCAGCTGCTATTAAGCCAGATCCTCTCTCCATTATATTTGAGTGATTGGTCTTTTGGATCTAAGGCCATTCTGCTCATTCTGCTATTCCATCGCCCATCTCAACAGCTTTCCTTCCAGCTCTGGATCAGTCGATGTCCCTCTTCCTCCAGCCACCACCAGAAATATTGAACAGGACAAAGTCAAAGGCAGAGTCTACTGCTTCCTCTATAAAGACTTCTTGTCAGGTTAACATTGATCCATTTGGTCAACAAAGTAGGTAAATATATTTAACCAGCTTTAAATTCAGATATTCTACCACCAAGTTCAACTTCTCCATCTTTTCTGCAGTGACATCAAGAGAGTTTATTAAAAGCCTTGCTAAAAGCAAGAGATTATATATACAGTATTTCTCTATTTTTTCAATCTAATTTAAAAAAAAATTTTAAGTCACGGGAGATGGTGGCAGAAGAGGTCTTTGGAGTCGCCCCGGGAGCCAGAGCTGTTGTGTCCCCTTCTTGTTCACAGCCCATTGCAAACAATAAAGGCCATTCATACCCCCTCAAAAAAAGTCATACAGTTATGCTGGCATGACTTGTTAACAAATCCATTATTGTTATTAGCAATTAATGTTTTGAGGTTTATTCTTTTTTTTAAGATTTATTATTAAGTGGGGCACCTGGGTGGCTCAGGTGGTTAAGCGACTGCCTTCAGCTCAGGTCATGATCCCAGAGACCTGGGATCGAGCCCCACATCAGGCTCCCTGCTCGGCAGGAAGCCTGCTTCTCCCTCTCTCACTCCCCCTGCTTGTGTTCCCTCTCTGGCTGTGTTTCTCTCTGTCAAATAAATAAAATCTTTAAAAAAAAAAAAAGATTTATTATTAAGCAATCTTTACATCCAATGTGGGACTCAAACAACCCTGAGATAAAGGGTTGCATGCTCTACCAACTGAGTCAGCCAGACACCCCTGTTTTGGGGTTTTGTCTAAGTGCCTTAAGCCAAGATATCATTCTTCTGGACAGGCCAGCTATATTCAATTAAAGTGGAAGACAGATGAATTATGATGGCTGGTGGCCAAAATACCTTCACTTGAGCCAACCAAACACCTCTTACCTCCATGCTGGTTTTAATTTTGATCAAGACTAACTCAAGTTACCCAAGTGGTAGGGGTCTTGGTGTAAGAATGCTGAGGCACACACTACTACTCATTTCCCCAATTCTTGATACCTTCTTATTTACTGGAATCCCAATTTTGTCCTGGGCGGCAATGTACCAAGATAGAAAAAAAAGGAAGGATGGGGGAGGGAGGGAGGGAAGGAGGGAGGGAGGAAAAGAGGGAGGGAGGAAGGAATGAAGGAAGATAAAGTAAGAAAAAAGGCTATATTTCCTACTCTTTTTACTGCCAAGTGTCCTTGTTACTATTCAGGACAATGAATACTTGGAACACTGAAAAAAATAAAAAAAAATATTAAAAAAAAGAGAAAGAACAGTGAGACAAAACAGATTTTAAATTCCTGATACTACATAGGGAAAACACATTTCTCTTCATCAGTTCTTTCTTCTGCCATGTAAATGGATGGGATGTTGGAGGGCCTGAGAGGGCAAGCCTGAGAATGAAATTTCCCTATCAAGGATGGTGAAGAGGAAAGCTAGAGGCATCTATGCCATGATGGGGAGCCTCTGTTCCAGCCCCCAACCACTTGCCTCCAGACTTCTTGTTATAGAAGACTACAAACCCCCTTTGGGCTAAGTCACTAACGCAGAGTTCCTGCAGCAGAACTTACCCATATATACATGGAGCAAAGCTGGAAAGCTGCCAGTCACCAGGGCAGAAACTGACCTCTCCCCCTCTCCATTGCTGCATGGTCTGTTTCTCATGGTTATTTTTGCCCCCCTGAACATTTATTTATTTTTCTTTCTCTAACTATTTGCTTTTTTATCAGATCACCCTACCTGTTCTGTAAGCCAAACCTTTTATTTACCAGTAATTTTTTATCTCTTATAACTGCAGTTTATTCATAACCCACCACGGATTTTCCAGACTGTCTTTACATCATAACTTTCAACTCTCAGTTCCCATGCTAATTATCCCATTCCTTATTATTCTAATTTACAGAGAGAAGGAATGTAATTGTTCCCTTTAGTTTAATCTCCAAGCCAACCTATTGATTAGCCTCTTCTGGGGTGTGTCTAACTCCAATCCAGGCAACTGCTTTAGGGGATGGACAGGTTTAGCAATATGGTAGGAAAGTTGGCCCTCCAAGGTCCTTCTTGGTGGGGACCACGGGCAGGAAGGGCAAGGCAATCACCAGGATGAACCTCAGATCTGGTAAGTTGCAGCAACAGAAATCATAGTCACCCCTGCAAACAAAGCCAATTAAAGTCTCATTTTAAATTATTTGCATGTTTGAAAATATAACCTAATAAACTATGGCAGGGAAGTTCCAGGGCTTGAGCCCTAATCCCAGTTTTTCTATTAACACACTATATGAAAGTTTGAAAATCTCCTTGTGCCTCACTTTCCTCATCTATAAAAATAGGCAACTCGTATCTATTACCTTTTGAGTTCGCAGAGAGGAACAATAAAATTGATTTGCAAAGTGTTTTATTGCCATAAAGAGCTATGTTGAAAATGGCCTGTATTTAAATAGCCTGATTTGTTGCAGTAGGTAATAAAAAGAGCTATTTAAAGAATATATTTTAAATAAATACATGTTTAGTTTGTTTTCTTCCTGTTGTTACTTTTGTGAAAATCATTAAAATTAAGGAAGAATGGTATGAGATGCTAATTAAAGTCTTCCATCACACTAAATTTTTCTTTACCCAATAGATAAAATACTAGCCTATATCCATAGTTTGCTGTTTCAGAATTTATTCAGCAAACGTATCATCACGGCTCTGTATTGGGCTTTACGCTTAAATGGATAGAATCCGAATGGATGGGGGAGCCGCGCTGACTCTCGAGAGTCAACCATGCCCATCTCCTCCCTGCTCCATTTCCAGTGATGTTGTGTTGGTACCCTGAACCTGGCCATGGTGGAAGTACTTACACCACAGAAATTAGCAAAGCCTATAAATGAGACCGTTCCTTTTCTTTTTTCAGAAAACTAGTTCTTAAACCTTTACCAGCCCATCACTGGAATGGGTGTACCTCCTACAGAAATACACAAATACAAACCCACATCACCGTTACCAACAAGGACAACAGCAAAAATGGCCTCAAACATCAGAGAGATAAATTTAAAAAAGAATATATTGTCCCTTTTTCTAAAAACTTTGTCATGGGAATCTGTAGGAATACACTTTAAATATTTGCTGCTGGAAGATTCAGACATTTTGTTTCTCTCTTTTTTTAAGATTTTATTTATTTATTTGACAGAAACACAGCCAGAGAGGGAACAAAAGCAGGGAAAGTAAGAGAGGGAGAAGCAGGCTTCCCGGCGAGCAGGGAGCCCGATGTAGGGCTCCACGTGGGGCTCCATGTGGGGCTTGATGTGGGGTTCAATCCCGGCACTCCAGGATCATGACCTGAGCTAAAGGCAGATGCTTAACCCACTGAGCCATCCAGGTGCCCCAATATCCAGGCATTTTCTTAGCCAAAAGCAGTTAGTCTCAAATATGAGCTTGCCATCAGAATCACGCAAAGGACTTATTAAAACAGACTGGGGAGCTCCAACCCCCGAGTTTTTGATTCAATAGGTTTGGAGTAGGCTGTATAATTTACATTTTTAGCAAGTTCCTAGGTGACTCTGCTATTTAAGGACAAGTGGAATAGCACAAAACAAAACAAGGAATAAACAGGCAGATTAGAGGATGGCGCTGATACCGTGGATAGGACTAGTGCAAATTTAGTGACACAAACAGAATTTTGATGAGTCTAACACGCTTGAAATCTACATAGAAGTCCCCGTTAAGATGCTGGCAACTCCAAATTTCTTTGTTTCAAGGTCTCTTCACAGTAACCGAGGTCCCTAGTGTTTGCACTTAACAGGTCTAAATTGTTGTAAAATTGGAGACAAGGGTTTTATTGCCCTCATCAGAAAAAAGTCACTTCGCTTCACTGGGCTTCGGGTTTCTTATTTGTCAAAAGTGACAATTTAATTCCATGTTCACATTTTTCTGTTAGCTTTAAAATGAGAAGAATTCATCGCACATTTCCTTAATTAATGAAGGTGTGTTGTAAGAAGATGATAATAATGCATAGGAAACCAAGATCTTAGGCCCCCAAAACATCTACAAACAGGACCTCCAACAAAGCCAGCTTTCAGAGACAAATGGAGTTTGGGAAGTGGGCGGGCCTTCAGAATCAGGTGTAGCTTTTACAGCCCAGCTACCCTGAGGTCACGTCATCAGCAGGCATCTGGGGTGCCGGTTCCAAAGTCCTAATGTTACCATGACTGTCATGCCTACCTCTATATCTCTCTTCACTTCTCTTCCCTCTGCCAAATGGACGGAACTCTCTCCCTCCTACGGCTTCTGCATTTCTGTGTGATCTATTCATTGTGTACCTCCCGGCTTTTGCCACCATTTCCTGCTTGCCATTTCTGTAAGCCTCACCTTCAAAGCCTAATAAAGGATGAATTTAGATCTACCTTGTCCACGGCCATACCCAAAATGCCTAACATAGCAGTTGTCATATTGTGGATTCTCAGTATTTTTTGAATGAATGAACTCCTCATTAATGGCCAACTTATAGAGTGGGCCCACTCCAGATATATCTACATTTGTAACTGAGAAGGCAAGGCTACTTGGTTAAAAATCAATTATATCAATTATCTGTAAAAAATTTGAAGATCTGCTTTGCTCAGCCAGAGTTCTCAGAATATGAATATTCATCTATGGATATTTACCTGGGGAGCTCCCTTATCCAGTTTGGGTCCAGCAGCAGAGGAAAGAAACATTGGGTTGGTTAAAAAGTGTTGGGGAAGGGCACTGAGTGGCTCCGTTATTAAGCATCTGCCTTTAAAGATTTTATTTATTTATTTGACAGAGAGAGAGATCACAGGTTGGCAGAGAGGCAGGCAGAGAGAGGAGGAAGCAGGCTCCCTGATGAGCAGAGAGCCCGATGTGGGCCTCAATCCCAGGACCCTGAGATCATGACCTGAGACAAAAACAGAGGCTTTAACCCACTGAGCCACCCAGGTGCCCAAGCATCTGCCTTTAGACCTGGGATTGAGGCCTGCATCGGGCTACTTACTCAACCAGAAGCCTGCTTACTTCTCCCTCTCTCACTCGCCCTGCGTGTGTTCCCGCACTCGCTGTCTCTCCCTCTGTCAAATAAATAAATAAAATCTTAAGAAGAAGAAGGAGGAGGAGGAGGAGGAGGAGGACGAGGACGAGGACGAGGAGGAGGAGAAGGGTAGTAGTAGTTGAGGAATGCAGAAGTATTAATACAATTACCCTTACCAACTGAGTAGAATCACCTAAAATCTTCCATCAATTAGTCACTCCGTAGAACTCTGTGAATTAAGCCACAGGGTTATCCCACAAGAAGAGGGAAGGACCTGGGGCATTTTTGCACCTACTCCCACTAGTTATTGATGGGGTCATTGATTCTCTGGTATATCCTGCCTGCCCACATGGCCACATGGCATTTTTGCACCTACTCCCACTAGTTATTGATGGGGTCATTGATTCTCTGGTATATCCTGCCTGCCCACATGGCCACAGAAAACTTTCAGGCTGTCAGAATTCAGCCATAGTGTTACTGCAATTGTAAGGTGGGGAGGTAACGGGCCAGGCACTGACCGTGGGAGGTACAGGTTCTATTTCTTTCCTTAATTTTCTGATCCTCCACACCCTTGCCCAGCAACAGGTCTGGCCCTCACAATCCCCCTCCTCCAGAAATTTTAGTAACAGTCAAGCTACCAACCGCCTGTACCCCACCACAAAATCCAAAAATAAGAAATAAAAATCATGACAGCAATCGCTATCTGCTAATGCAGCGCTCTCCTTCTCCTTACTTGCTCCTCAGCCAAGCACTCCCCCCCTCCATATAACACCCACACTGTGAGGTCATTGAGAGAAGGTCCTCTTTGTTACTCAGTCTTAAATCCCCAACATCCAGATTAGCACTGGACAGGTAGTCGGCACTCAAATGTTTCTTGAATGAATTAACTAGATTGACAAGCCTAGTTTGGATCCATGGAATCACAAAGTCTAGCCTCAGAATCCCACGCATGCTCTTCCAGCCATTTAATTCCAAAACAGAACATGTTGGCTGCTTTGCCAAATTCAAGCATCAATTCTGATACTTGAGAACATCGCTCTTCCTCAGACAAAGCTGGGTTGCATATTTTATTAGGAACCGTGGAAACACACTATTGCATTTATCACTCTCAGCAGAAGAGAGAAAAATACAAAGTAAATACAAAATACCAATGCCTTTATTTCCTGAACACCCAGTAGTTATGTGTTACTAGCACCCTCGACAGAGGAGTAACACATCTGTTACTAAGGGCACCGAGTACATCGTAGGGCTTAGAGCTGGGTTTTGTCTCGTCTGTTACAGTTATAGGTATCTGCTTGGGTTTTCTCTGGTTCTCTTGTTAAGCCGTATAGCCCTCAAGAGCTTACCGTTTAATGTGCATCTTCTGCTTCTTTCATAATCCTCCAGAGTATAACCTGGTGGAGAGCTTGGCATGTGACTGATGGCTAAAATCTCTCTGTAAATAGGTGGAACAACCCTAAGCAAGCGTTAATAGCTAGAATTTCTTCAGTCTTGAAAGTAGTCAGTGTCTAAAACCTGGAAAACAGGACGTTCTGGCCACGTGGGTACTCAGGAATGACTAAACATTTCATTTCTGCCACCACTGTGTTTGTTTTTTTAAAAGTCATCTCCAAAAGTAACCATATAGTGACCTAAATCTTTCATTTTTATGACCCGCTGGTATATAATAAACAGTAATCTTAAGGTAGACTCAATGTTTAGTAGTAAATGGCATAAGAACATTCATTCTAAAGGTAGGCACTCAAAGACTCAAGCTATGGAAAACATAACTGAATTCTGTGAATGCCTATTAGTTAGCATAAATGAGGTTTCAGTGGAGACTTTTCCACTCAAACTTCTGAAATATTCATCTTTGCTTTTCATGCCTTCTATGAGCAAAATCGAAAGCAAATATGTAGGATAAAATAAAAGTTAGGAACTCTAACTCTACAAGAGTAACTCCTGCAATGTGACTTGACAGGGTCGGGAGCGAGGAGGAAGGATTCAATTTTCAGCAGCTCTGCTCTGTCCCCAAAGCCTGCCATGTGTTCCCGCTCGCCCTTGATCTGCAGCCCTCTCTGTTTACTATGTGACAGGCAGCTGTTCCCTCCCGGCTCTCCGCCATCATTCCTCCATCTCACACGCCATCCCTGTGTAAAGTAAGTCACTCGCTAAAATTGCAGCCCCATGCAAGCAGTAGTCTTCGGCTGGAAGGCTCAATATCAGACAAGGACTGATCAATCAAAGGGACAGATAAAAAAGCAGGCAGAAAAGAAAATGCTCTGATACGCAAGACTCCCAAAACACAAAGCTTCCAATATGCCACCAAAAATCTTCTTGTACTTTTTATCATATTTGGTTCTATTCTCGGCTGTGCAAGCTTTGCCTTCACCTGCTGGTCTCTTTTTGAAGTAGAGACACCAGGAGAGGGAAGCTCAGTGCAGATCATGATTGACAGCTCCCCACATGGACCCTCAAATCACACCTGGAGACTTGAGACGCTATTGTGTCTAGCAGGAACCACCAATTGTAAATGTCTCGTCCTCATTATCAGGTTCAGGACTCTCACCACCACATTTTTATTTAACAATTTAAGAGCTCTTTACAAAAATAATTTGAAGTGGCCTGAAATAAGGCATTTAAATGCATGTGTTTATGCATGCATGTTCCTTATTGGCATATGTGTGTATATATTTACACAAATGTATGCCATTAGAATAAGGAAAAAATTAATGCAATGAGAATAAAAGGGAACACCACGTCTTCTTTCAGTTCTATAGATTTTTTTTAACACAGTTTGCTTTCATTTTCTTTTAGATTTCCTGTTTCTGGAAGACCATGATTTAAGATCATTGAGCCCAAAATACAGAAATTCACCTTTTCCCTCAGAATGGCTTATTTTATCATTCTGAAAGATGAAGACCATGGTTGGCCATCTCTTAAGAGAGACTGTAGAGGGCATACCTGCTGCAGCTGGGAGGTTAGACCCATGATTTCTCCTGTTCCTCCCAAATTAAGAGATCCTATGATCTTCCTGTGCTGGGCAAATTGCTTTTAAAACATTTTCCCAAGGAAATTGTCAAGCTCAAAGGTAGCTGATTCATACAGATAATTGCCAATACTTTTGTATCTTTTCTGTTCAAGCAGGAAAAGAGTAGGAAGGAACCATTCCATGGGATTCCGTTCCACTGGAAGTAGGGAAATCCATTCAGACAATGACTGAGCGAGTCTGCGCCAGCTTCACATTTGCAATGCTGTCATTATGGTTGAGTTGTAGTTTCCATGATGGCTCCCATTTTCAGACTTTGTAATTCACACCTACCTTGACATTACTGACTTCAATCACAGAAGAAATATTCCTATGGAAGACTGTAATTTTATCAATTTGCTTTCGAAATGAGAAAAAACAAGCAGGACATGATTGGAATTTCAAAAAATCTCTTTACCATGTTTAGTTGCATTAACATGGTATGGACATGGATCCGATTTCCATTTAAGAAAGGAATACATAAATACAGCCTAGGCCTCCCAATGGGAGAGTAGAGCAAGTCCTACTACACTGACCCCCATCCCAAAACCTTCTCATGCTGGTGAATCCTAATGAAAATAAAAATCTGGGACAACTTTGAAGAGGGAAAGAAAATCATTTGTTTATTTGTTTAATGCAACGTAACCTCTAGAAAAGCGGAAAGGAAGAGAGTAAAACTGTTGCTAACAACCAGCCCCAAATCTGGCAAAGCAAGTTTAAAGGATAATTGTGTGACCTGTTTATAACCATCTTTCACCAGCACCATCTTGAATTAACATCAGCAGGTAGAATCAGCTTCCTCTTCCTACAGTGACGCTCCTTGGTACCTACTCACAGACAGCACAGAATGTGAGCAATTATCCCATTGAAGATAATTACCAGGAGCATTTCCTCCACATTAGACACTTGGAAATATATTTTCTATTATCATGAAGAGTAAGTACTTATAGTACCAGAGAGTTAAATCACAGATATCATTTCTACCATGATACAAGTTAGGAATCCGAAGCCCAGAGAGATACCTACCTTGTCCAAGCTGCATCACTAAATCTGATGCTACAGAATTCGAAATTCTGTTTGGTTAAAGGCCATGCTTTTCCCAATATACCAGACTGCTTCTATTTTTTTTTTTTTTAGAGATTTTCTTTATTTATTTGACAGAGAGAAACACAGCTAGAGAGGGAACACAAGCAGGGGGAGTGAGAGAGGGAGAAGCAGGCTTCCCGCCAAGCAGGGAACCCGATGCGGGACTCCATCCTGGAACTCCCGATCATCACCTGAGCTGAAGGCAGAGGCTTAACGACTGAACCACCCAGGCGCCCCACCAGACTGCTTTTCAATCACTTCTCCCTGCTGACAGGAGAACTCCATAAAAAACGTTGTCTTGTTACTGAGAGGAATGTGTTTCTAGTCCATCGGAGTGCATTGTTCTTAAAGCAAGTAGTGGAGACTTTTTTTTCTACTTAAAAACAATAATGAAAACTTACAAAATAAATCTAAACATCAGGTATTAATGTATTGAAACAGTTGTTCATTTAGCTGTGGGGGCATTTCTACTGGCAGAATGAATGTTTTGAGGCTAAAAATTAGTGCTTCATTTTAGTAGCACATTTAGATAGTAGCCCTTAAAGTAAGAATTTTCCTGGGGGGCGCCTGTGGCTCAGTTGGTTAAGCGACTGCCTTCAGCTCAGGTCATGATCCCGGAGACCCAGGATCGAGTCCCACATCGGGCTCCCTGCTCACATCGGGCTCCCTGCTCACATCGGGCTCCCTGCTCGGCAGGAAGCCTGCTTCTCCCTCTCCCACTCTCCCTGCTTGTGTTCCCTCTTTGGCTGTGTTTCTCTCTGTCAAATAATTAAGATCTTTTAAAAAAAATTATCCTGATAAAGCTTCATTTGTTTTGTTTAGTAATGAGATGAGTCAAATACATTAAAATTGGATGATCACCAAATCACAAATGGGATTTGAGTTGACAACTACAGTGAATAACATCCTTTTGATTACTTGGACAAAATAGAAAAGAGCACTCAGGCAGAGAATTGGGATTATGTAGGATCTAATCTTGGCTTTCCCCTGACTACCATAGTCAAATGTCTTAAGCTTGGTAAATGTAAAGTTCTTGTTCTGGAAAATGCACTAAATAACATTAGCTCCACTAAGCTATAGATTTCTGTGATGTGTTCAACACACCATGTCACTATATGAAAGTGTCTATTAGAGACAGCCCTTGAATAGTATTTTTAAAGAAGAAGAAGGATTTGAAGAATTCATTGACACTTCGCACGTATTCAATCATACACAAATAATACTGCATTGTCTAAGGTATCAGTGAAAATACTATCCCAGTTTTTTAGTGAATCAAGACTATATATAATATAAAGTAGAATGGAAGCAGCTTCAAAGTTCACAAGCTGGCTGTGGAGGCCATCTTTGGAGCCCTTACTGTTGTGTCTCTTTCCATTTTCCGCATACCCACTAGTTAAGATATATTGGTTGTACTGGTTACCAATACATATAAAATATATTGGTTTTGTAACTAGAGGATATTCTATAACACCTAGCCTATACTCTTCAAAAATACCAAGGTCACAAAAAGGTTGAGAAAAATATTGCACATTAAAGGAGAGTAAAAGGACTTGACAATTAAATGCAATGTTTGCTCTCAGATTGAATCCTAAACTATGGAGAAACTAGCTCTAAAGGATAACAATGAAATAACTGATAAACTTGAGCATGAACCAAAGATTAGATAATAGCATAGAATCAATAATACATTACCTGGGTTTATGATTGCATGTAAATTATGTAAGAGAATTTCTTGTGCTTAGCAAATACACACTGAAGTATTTAAGGGTAAAATGGTATGATATTTGTACCACACTCAAATGGTTCAGAGAAAAGATATCTGAATATTTATATATGTATTTATACATAGAGTATGTATTTAAATATATATACATATGTGTGTACATATATATAAGGACATACATACATATAAGCATAGGCTTATACCTACATATATAAATACATATGTGAAAGAAAGAGAGAACTTCATAAAAACAGATAGGACAAAGAGGTGCCTGTGTGGTTCAGATGGTTGGGCATTCGACTCTTGTTTTCAGCTCAGATCATGATTTCAGGGTCCTGGGATCAAACCGTGTGTCAGGCTCTCCACTCAGCAGGGAGTCTGCATGAGGATTCTCTCTGTCTTTTTCCCTCTGCTCCCCCCTTGCTCTCTCTATCTCTAAAATAAATAAGTAAATCTTTTTTAAAAATAGGACCAAGTCTAAACTATTGTTAAATCTGAGCAGTAGGTAAATGAGAGTTCCTTATACTATTGTTGTGGCTTTTTTGTAAGTTTAAATTATTTTAAAACAAAGTTATGAAAAAAATTGGCTGAGAACAAACATTTTACAAAATATGTTATTAACTACCTTATGGGTAAAGACCTATTGTTCTATATACTCAACCAAAGCATCATCCAACACATACCCTATCTTCTGGAAATAATATCCTTCTGTGTCTTCGACCTGTTTCTTCCCTTCATTCCCTTTAGTCCTGACTCTGAGCACTTTTTCTGCTATTCTGCCCATATGATAGCTACCATGTCCCTGCTCCCATGGCTACAACTAATTGGACCATGTGTAGACATTTAACCCAAGATGGGTCAATCTAAGAATCCATCCATGAATTTTGCAGTGGTCATAAAGGACTAAATTGGTCACTTTCTGGTGGTTGTCTCAGTTTGAATTCTGCCTCCTCTCCAAAAACGATTCTGAGATAAGAATTTAGGTGCAAGTACTTTGTTTGGAAGATGATCCCAGGAGGCATGGCAAGAGAGTGAGGAAATGAGATAAGGAAAAGAGGAAAGCAGTCACAAAAGATGTTGAGTCCTGCTGGGGACATCTCAGAGGCCCATAGTGCAAAACTCAGAATTATCCCTCTGCGGAATGAGGAGAGTGGGTTGTTAATGCACCAACTCCCATCCGACTCTGACTTAAGCTTACTCCTAAGCATACTAACCACCGGGCACTTTTGGCCTGCCCTCTCTGCCTTCCCAGCCCATTCCTCCAGCCTGTGTTCTCACACAGAAAAATGCAGGTGCTCAAGGTAGGAAGTCTGGGACAGAGAGGAGACTAACTCTTCAGTCAGAGGGGACCTCCAGATGGGCCAGGAGCATGGCCAGGGCAGCAACAGTCTCTAATAGAGTGCTTATTAATGTAAATTTAAAAAGTTATCAGTGAACCCTACTTCCTGCCATGTGGAGAGTCTGGTCTAGAACAATAGAACAGGAAACAAACTTGGAGAGAAAGAGGGGAGAACGTTGCAGCAATGGACATATTAGCTCCAGCCACTCTTGAGGCCCAGGCCCTGGCTTTGTCCATTCAACCTTTTCTAGGATTCAGTGAGTGATTAAAATCACCTTTATCGCTCCACACAGTTGAACTGAACATGAGTTCTTCCATGTTGTTCTTTGAACACGGTGAATGACAAACAGCAACGTCTGCCTCTTTCTCTAGAGACAGCCAATGCAAATATGGTTTTCCTTTCTCTTCTTTATTTGGTGCAAGACACTTAGATGTCTCTTTTGAAAAGCAAAAGAAATCTGACTATTAAACTTACTAAGATATTATCATCTACATTCCTGTGATGAGATAGCAACACTTTGACCCTAAAGCTCCACTGTATGAATGTAACCAAAGTAGAGTACCAACTGTGAAAACTTCAACTGGGACCTCTGTATTTCCTTAATTTGAGGCCATTTTTAAACTTCCCCAAATATTTTCTTTCTTGATCCACTGTTGCATATATCTTTGTACAACCAAAACTCATCAGACTTCATAAAGCATTCTCCATCTATCCTGAGGATAATCTTATGAAAAAAATATTCAATGATTTATATCTCTAAAATAGACTTTATATTTTTTTAAAAAAAGAAAATCTGTTTCCTAAGTATAAATTTCACATTAAGTGAAAAAAAATATCTGGTCGTTAAAAAAAAAAAAAAAAACTAAATGAAAGTGAAATACAATTTAGCTTAGAAAAACCACTTAAATCATTTATTTTGTGAGGTAGGAAACAAAAACATATTTGTTTCCCAATCCTGAGAACACAGCAGTGTTTTGGGACTTAAGGAAGATGGATGATTTTAATGTGCAGCTAAGCTGGAAAAAAAAATGAAAACGAAAAAATATCAAGATACATCACGCACACACACACACATACACTGTAAAGACAACACATTAAAAAACATTCCTCAGGACACGTTTCTCATGAAATTCTGGAATTTATACTGTAAAAGTACATATGGAGTATGTGCATGTTAAGACATAGACTAGTCAATGGTACAACAACCCATGGAGGGGCGCCTGGGTGGCTCAGTTGGTTAAGCAACTGCCTTCGGCTCAGTCATGATCCTGGAGACCCAGGATCAAGTCCCACATCGGGATTCCTGCTCGGCGGGAAGCCTGCTTCTCCCTCTCTCAGTCCCTCTGCTTGTGCTCCCTCTCTAGCTCTGTTTCTCTCTGTCAAATAAATAAATTAAATTAAATTAAATTAAAAAAAACAACCCATGGAATGATCACCATCACGTTTTCCCACACCCGTCCTGCCTGCTTACCTATGAAGAATCTATTGTTCAGGCTGTTCTCAGCCTTCCTAGAGTAACATTTCATATCACTACAGGGATATATGTAAGATACACCCTAGAAGTCATACTTATAGATATTAACAGCTCAAACAAGGAGCTCTTTTTTATGAGATTTTCATAAACCAGTCATCCTCTTTCTTTCTTAATTTGTGTCTTATCTATCTTATTTTGGCTGTGTTTATACAAACAGGAAATTGAGAGTTGGTTTAATTTTGAAAATATGAAATTGTCTAGATTGTCCATATCAAAGCAATTATTCTGAATAATTTTTTAAAAAGCAACTCAAAAGCAGGACGTTTTCCTGAAATATCTGGATCACTTTCAAATTTATAATTCATTCTGTCACCATGATTTTCATTTCTCTTCTTTATTTTCCATCCCCTGATGCAGGACACCAAGATGTCTTCTTTGGAAAACAGGATACACAGAGTTAAACATGGGAGTTCTGAAATCATAATTAGTTTCTTAAACTTTATATGCCTCAGTTTCTGTATATGTAAAACTGGGGGTTTAATAGTATCTGATTCATAAAGCTGTATTAAGGGTCAAGTGAGGTAAATCCAGTAACACGCTTAGAAAGTAATTGAAAGCAGGGTCTCAAAGAGATAATCATGTACCTTTATCATAATAGCCTTATTCCCAATAGCCAAAGGGTAGAAGTAATTTAAGTGTCCATCAATGGAGGAATGAATAAAGTGTATAGATATAGATACCGTAAAATACATTCAGCCATAAAAAGGAAAGAAATGCTTTTTTTTTTTTTTTTTAAGAGAGAGAGCGTGCAGTGGAGGGGTGGGCAAAGGGAGAGAAAAGAGAGAATCTTTTTTTTTTTTTGATATTTTATTTACTTATTTGACAGCAAGAGAGAGACAGTGAGAGCAGAATGTGAGCAGGGGGGAGTGGGCTTCCTGCCCAGCAGGGAGCCCAATGTGGGGCTCATCCCAGGACCCAGGAATCCTAACCTGAACTGAAATCAGACACTTAACCCTTAAGGACTGAGCCACCTAGGTACCTGAAAAGAGAGAATCTTAAGGAGACTCGATGCCCAGCAGAGTCCTGCGCAGGGCTCCATCTCACAAGCCTGAGATCATGACCTGAGCTGAAATCAAGAGGTGGCCACATAACCCACTGAGCCACCCAGGCGCCCCAAAGAGGAAGGGAATTCTGACACATGTTAAAACATGGATGAACCTTGAGAACATTCTGCTGAGTGAAATAAGCCAGTCACAAAAAGGTAAATACTGCCTGATTTCATTTATATGAAGTATCAAGGGTTGTCAAACTCATAGAAACAAAGTAGATTGATAGTTGTCAGACTGGGGGAGGGAGGAATGGGGAGTTGATGTTTAATGGGTACAGTCTCAGTTTTGCAAGATGAAAAATTCTGGAGATCAATTGCACAACAACATGCACCTACATACACTCAAAAATATCTGAAATGGTAAATTTTGTTACATGTATTTTACCACAATTTAAAAAATGGGAAAAAAAACGGGAAAAGAGTTCTTCTTAAGAAGATTTTATTTTACCTTTAAAAGATAACGCTTAGAAAATACATGACACGGAGAGCTTCAGTTAAATTTTCCCTTTCTAAATTTTCTGATTCAAGATGAGACTCTTTTGCATGTTCTGTAATCATGTGTAGATATTTAATAAACATCGGGAAGATTCTCTGGGTTCAAATGGAAACAAGTGATTGACATTTTGTAGGGTTGTTCAGGGGGCCCTGGGTGGGGGTAAGCCCTGTGAGGAAGGAAGTGCCTGGAATCAGATATCCAAGCTGGGATCAGAAGCACAAGTGGTGCACTCTCCCTGCGGTAACACGAAAAAAGCTGGCAACCAACCAGCTAGCTGTTTATGTAAATGAAGGAGAGCTACTACATAGGATTCCGGGTCACTGTAAACTCTCTCCATGCCATAAAAGGAGACCAAGAAGTGGACAATTCAAGCACCAGAAGAATAAATAATATCCCTCAGACCCATGGCATTCAAAGCTCCCGTCAACTGCTCTGACAGCGAGGTACTACCAGGAGCCACAGAGATGCTGAGTGAGAGAATATGACACAAAGTCGAAAGGACACCATAAAGTAACCCAATCACTGGGGAAAGGGTTATAAATCCCAACACCTCGGAGTAGACTCAACAAGAAATATGCAGTACCGACATTTAAACACACACACACACACACACACACACACACACACACACACACAGAATTTCACTGCGGAATACAAAAGTGGTCTTAAAATCTTGATAAGAAGAATTCGTGTTGTAAAATTGCAAATCGCTTAAATATCACTTATAGATTTAATGTAATTCCACTTAGAATTCCAATTCCAAAATTATATAACAAAAGAATAAAGGATGGAATTAAAACTTTTAAGCAAAAATAACTACACAATGTAGTTCTGCTATGATACTAGACATGACGGTCAATGAAACAGATTCTAAATTCTGTGGTGCATCCAAGAATACATAAGGACTCAGAATTAGTGAAGAACTTTTGTAATCAATAGAGAAACAGTAGATTTTTAATAATGGTTGCTTTAAAAATTCATTAACTCTGGAAAAATACAATTAGATTCCTATTGTAACGCCAAATATCAACACATTTGCATATTTCAATATAGTTTGTATTCTATATCAAAAACATGCAATCAATGTATTACTCATGTAATTTAAAAAAAGATAAGAAGGAACTCAAATGACCAATATAACTTTGAAAAAGTGTTTAGAAGGTCCCTGGGTGGCTCAGTCGTTAAGCGTCTGCATTTAGCTCAGGTCATGATCCCAGAGTCCTGGAATTGAGCCCCGCATCAGGCTTTCTGTTCAGAGAGAGGCCTGCTTCTCCCTCTTCCACTCTCCCTGCTTGTGTTCCCTCTCTCCCTGTCTCTCTGCCTGTCAAATAAATATAAAATCTCTAAAAAAAAGAAAGAAAGAAAGAAAGAAAAGAAAAGAAAAGAAAAAGAAATAGTGTCTAGCTCCTTATAATTTAGAGCATGCAAGTTAAAATAATGAGATAAGAGTTTAGCCCATCACATTGGAATTTAAAAAATGATAGCATAAATACCAATGAGAGTTCAAGAAAAGGAGCACTTCCAGTAACTGCAAGTGAGAATTTAAATTAGTACTATCTTTCAAGGGGCCATTTGGCAATCTGCTTCCGAGGTGTTAAAAAATGTTTAGACTTTCCTCCTTTTCTCTGCCGTCTTGTTCTGTGCTATTGACTATTCCCCACCATGTCTTCTTACAAGACTTTTAGGGTTAAGCAATTCCTGGCTAAGAAACAAAAGCAGAATTGTCCCACTCCCCAATGGATTTGGATGAAACCTGGTAATAAAATCAGGTACAACTCCAAGAGGAAACACTGGAGAAGAACCAAGCTGGGTCTATAAGGGATCGTGCACGAGATAACACACAAATTTACGCAGCATGAAGGTCACATGTTCGTACCTTATCACTCTGTAAACATCACTACTACCTGAACGATAGATGTATTTTATCAGGGAAATGATTTTTCTCTGTTACTTTGCTTCTGCACCTGTAGGTTGGTTCAGTAATAAATATTTGAGACCTTTTGTTTAAAAAAAAATTTATACTTTTTCACCCAGCCTCCACCTCCATTATGTTACAATATAATGAGGACCTCAATCTAGAAATATTATGAACTATGTAACCTGAAAATACAAATCATTTTCTGCTGCAAAACACCCAGGAATGTTGGATTAAAAATAAACTTATTTTTTTACATGCTGGTGGAAAGAATGAAGGGTGGGAAAGATGAAGGAGAGGGAAAGATGAAGGAGAAGGAAAGGAAGGAGAGGGAAAGATAAGGGAGAATGGTACAACAAAACAAAGTCATTTATGAGCTAAAACTTCCACAGCCCTGGAGGAGTTCACTAGTATCAGTAATCAAGGGGCTTTTTTTAAAGTAAAAATACATTCAATAGATTCAAGATTTGGGTCTTATTAAAAAAAAAAAAAGTAGGAAAAACACTGATTCAAAACCTTCCCTCAAACCACTCCCTAGAG
>PITA01013736.1:0-56274 GCA_004023965.1 Spilogale gracilis | reverse complement strand
GGGGGCTCCCTGCAACCTAGATCAGGGGGCTCCCAGCAGCCCAGACCAGGGGGCTCTTCCCTTGGCCTTCAACGGAGCAGCCTACTTTGCCATCTCTCCATTACTTTGAGAATATTCTTCTGAAAAATGAATCTGTTCACTAGCAAAGAAATAGTGAAACAAAAATCACTGTTTGGGGGAAAACAGACACCCAGGAATCTTTTAGTATCTTTAGCACATTCTTTTAGGGTAACGTGCCACCCATTACTGCCTTTGTGGACATATTTGGGAGTACTCTTATTGTAGCATTTTAACAAGTATTTAAGCATGAGACATAATGTTAGCTTTTAGATGTCCCATTAAACAAGGAAGATTAAGAACAAAGGAGGGCCCATAGCAAAGCAAAAGGAAGAACTTGTGGCATGGGCCACCCTAAAGGTAGCTGTTCCTTCCCAGAATGCATCAGGGAGGCTGGGGACTCATAGGTGGCTGGGCCCGCTGGAACACCTAGCAGGATTTGCCGGGGGGCCCTTTGGTGACAGCTGATCTCCTACCATCACCATAGCTAGGACAACCTAAATTCCCAGGAAAAATCATGGGAAGGCTCTCCTCTAAAGAGATTGAAAAGCATGTCAGGGGAAGAATTAGGATTTCCAATGTGGATGTGGGCACATCAAAGAAAGTCCTCTTTTTATGTGTCCTAAAAAGCCAGTCAGCTCCCAATCTCGTCCCAATACACTGAGCTCTCAGTACTCTCCCAAGCCCTTAGGAAGTCATTCCAGCTTCCAACCTACTGTGTTCCAACCACGTTGAAAGAAGAGAGGCCCATATCTGGATATTTCCCCCATTGAATTGCAGAACACCAAAAATAAAAATTTTTGAAAAACTTAAAATGATTTCAGAGAGACAAGTAAGAGGCAATCTACAAAGCAATATAAGTCAAACTGGCATCAGACCTTCCATTAGCAAAACTGTATGGCTAAGATCAGTGGAGCTCTGCTTTCAAAGTCGTGAAAGAAGATTCCCAGCCAAGAGCTGCATTATTGGTTCAACTTTCTGTCGATAGCAAGAGCAGAGTAAGGCTCCATTTGGAACTTGTCAAAACTTACACATCCTATCTTTACACACTTTTTCTTGGGGAATTGAAAGGTACTTCAACAAAATAAGGTGGTGAGCCAAGAGAGAGGAATATTTAGGAGCCAGGGAGCAGTCTGTGACACACAGGTCTGAAGTACCAGCAAGCCCCGCGACAACTGTGTCTGCAAGTCCTAGAAAATGAGTCTAGATTGTGGCATAAAGACAAGACTTAGTGAAGTCTCTCCAGAAAAAAAGGGAAGATTCCATACAAGTGATAGAATATTTGAGATCCTAGAAGAGGGTGCCTCGGTGGCTCAGTGGGTTAAAGCCTCTGCCTTCAGCTCAGGTCATGATCTCAGGGTCTTGGGATTGAAGCCCGCATCGGGCTCTCTGCTCAACGGGGAGCCTGCTTCCTCCTCTCCTCTGCCTGCCTCTCTGCCTACTTGTGATCTCTCTCTCTGTCAAACAAATAAATAAATAAATAAATAAAATCTTAAAAAAAAAGAATAAAATATGGAAAAAAAGAAAGGAAACTAGAAACTTTAGCAAAAACAAAACTGGGAAAGCCACGATCAAGAAATGAAGGGGTTGTTCCAAATCAGAATAAGAAGTCTCTGAGCTCCAAGAAGAAAGGTGGAATTGATTCAATGTTGTAGAAAACAAGAAGCTGGAAGATGGCAGCCACTTCCTAAAGAAAGTATACATTTCTTCTCACGATGAAAAAAGATGGGTGATAAGATACTTCAGGCAAAACAAACAATATAAGAACAAGGTATGGTTTTATAAAAACAATAAAGGAAACAAGCAACATGACCCAGTTACGCAGTGAGATGTGCTGTGATCTTGAGCACTTGGTGAAGGGCAGAAGGAGAGTCTGTTTGAATATCTTCTTCGAGTGGCATTAAAATCCAGACTAGAAGGGCCTGTCACCACAAGACACTTCTTGGCTCTGCAGGAAATAATAAGGTAGCCACATTCAGGTTAAAAGTATTTACTGGCTTTCGAGTTTTGAAACAACCTATAAATAAGGCATGCCAGATTTAATGAGAACATAAATGCCCCTAAAATCCTTGCCAATGTGAGGTGAAAGTTTGCTGGGAGGAAGGAGGAGACGTGAGAACCAGAGCCCTAAGTGGGGAATCAGGAGACACCTCCACAGGGGACCGAACAAATGGGGATTTAAAGGTGATGTTTGAAGCCACAAAGGTAACTAAAACCAGCGTATACTTCCATTAGGAGAAGGGAGGAAAAGGAAGTCGGCGTTGTAAAGGAGCTGAACCCCCATACACCACCGCAGGACGTGAGCCCATGAGACAGCCACGGGAAGAGACAGGTAGAAATGGAAAGTATTCAGAAACACGAAGATAAGCCCGTAGGACTGGAAGGAAACTGGGATGGTTCAACGTGATGGCCTTGGAGGAGCAAGCCTGGAGCTGCATTTCTTCACAACCCTCTTACTGAAATGTTTGACCACGTGCCTGCATTACATCAACAAAGGTTTCTAGAAAATCAGTTTCAACACTTGGGCTGCATCTTGTAGGACAGTAACTAATTCTCTGGGGCCAGGCATGGTTCCAGGCCTTCAGAGTTCTCCTCTGTCCTCCCAACAACCTTATAAAGTCAGTCTCCTGGATTAGGTGTTTCCAAGCTACAGATCCTGAGCGAGGCGTCGAGTGCCAGTGATTTATTAAGAAGGGCTTCTGAAAGAAACTAGGAGGGGAGTAACAGAAAATAGGATAGAGAAAGGCAAGCAAAGCGCCGAGATTTCAGGTGAACTCCCACCCCTCCCCATCTCATCATCTCCCCAAGGGCTCTGACTGCACTCAGAATCTGTCCTGTCTTGAAGCTTGCCTTCTCATCAGCTCCAGATGGGTCGGGCCATGAACTCCAGAAGCTTCTTATTTTTGAATGGGGGGAAGTGACTCCAGTGCCCAAGAAACAAAGAACTTCCTAAGAGCCACAGTACAATATTGAATAATTACCATCAGAGGTCCTGATACTGTGTAGCAGGCCCAGGAAGTTACTCAGAAATGCCCTTGGGGTGACAGGATGTGAATTTCCATGGAACTCATCTATAATGGTTTGGTCATATCAGGTCCCCTTGACTATTTCTCTATATAGACAAGGATATATCTATTTATATCTATAAATACACCACCACATACATATCTATTTGGATAATACCAATATCTGTGTTTATGCCACCATATCTATATATAATCCCATACCTATTGATATCATGTATATCATCTGTATATCTGTATTTATATCTATATCTACACCAAGCCAAGTTAAAGAGACGTGGTCCCCAGGCTCCAAAACTTTGGTCAGTTAATTACTGAACAGAATGCTGGTGATAGAGGATTGAACAAAACAGAAATGGGAGTTGCTATTATACTGCTTAGAGATCAGTTCCACTGAAGGCTTGAACTGATGAAAGTTTTAATGTAGCAATAGGCAGTCACTACCCATCGGACTGAGCAGAGAGAGATGCATCCCATAAACCAATTCTAGGGTTGCGGTGGTGTTCTGCGGCCATGACCTACCTGGTCTGGGGGGCAGATATACCTCCTCATGGAGATATTCATGGCCATATGATCTTTGAATAATTGACATGCCTAATTTCTTATTCATGGCCATCTGGAAATCTTCTGCCAAGATTAGGATTTTCATGGTTCTGTCCTTCTATAAGCAGAGAAATTGTTGTCCAAGGACAATCATATCAGGTCCCCTTAACAATTATATTTCATTTTGTAAATTAAAAAAGACATTCTGGTTTGATAAAGCTGTTTCTTTGGGTATGAGTGAGTATAGTGATATTTGGATCCATTCTGGGACACGAATTAGATAGAGCTCCTTGAGCTCCCTTCACTGGATAGAACTGAATTCACCTTGTACTCCACTGATGATACCAACTGTGGCATAAACCTTCTTTTGAAAAATCCACAATAGTCATTTGTTCCTCATGGTCAGACACATTCCCAAACATCATTCCCCAGGATCCCATGAAAAAAACAGCGTTCCATGGTCAAATAATTTGAGAGATACTACATGCTGTGTTCTATTTTTGGCAACCCACAGTGAGCACTAGAATATCAGTAATTTAGAATTTGGGCATCAAAGGAACCTGACTAGCACTTTTCATCCAACCCTCACCAAACTCACTTGATCTTGGAACACCATCATCTTGCTTTTTCTGACTCAAACTTATGCATGCATATGTGAAGTACTAATGTTGTAAGTGGTTTAGGTCACTCCTAAAGATGCTTCCATCTGTTGTGGTCAAACATGACCGTTTGATAGATGAAGAAATTATATACCTATATGTAAACAAAAAATGAACATGTATACAATGTATATATACACAATGTACATATATACAATATATACACACAATGTGCAAATATAATATATACACTTATATACAGTATATATAATGTACATATACATAATATGCATACATGCAATACATATATACATATATAATGTATTTATGTATACACATTTTATATATATACAGTGTACATATACACACAAGGCACTTATATACAATGTATATGCATGTACACACTTGTATATACAACTATATATGATTTACATATTTATATATCAGGGTCTCTGAAGGAAATAATGGGCTATTTTCAATATAAAATAAGTTTAATAAAATTGTTTTCTTTTTGGGATATGATTAACATATAATGTATTAGTTTTAGGTGCACATTATGATGGTTATATATATTGCAAAATGATTATCAGAAAAATTTTAGTTAACATCTATCATCACACAGAGTTACAATTGTATTCTCCTGGTGAGATGAGAACTTATAAGATGTTCTCTTTCAGCAATTTTCAAATATACATATAATACTAACTATATTCACTGTGCTATACATCACATCCTCAGAACTTACACAGCTTATACCTGGAAGTTGGCACCTTTTGAGCACCTTCCCCCATTTCATCCACTCCAAGTCCCACTCCTCTGGGAACCACCTGTCTGATCTCTGAATCCATGAGGTTTTTTTTTTTAGATTCCACATATAAGTGAAATCATACAGTATTTGTCTTTCTGTCTGGCTTATTTTAATGCCCTCAGGATCCATCCAGGTGGTTGTAAACAGCAGGATTTCCTTTTTTCTCATGGCCGAAGAATACTCCATGATACATACCACATTTTCATTACCCATTCATCAGTCAGTGGACACTCTAATAAGACTGCCTGGATTAATCTATAATCAAATTTATGAGTGTGGTGAAGCCTTTCCATGCTGAAGAGAAGCTTTGAGTGTGGTAAACATTTTTGATAGATTAAAGATGTAAATAGGTGTTAAGAGGGGTAGATGCAAATGAATTTCTTAACAGATGTAGTTTTCTTGAAGTTGCCTTTTGGGTAGTCTAGGAAAAAATACAAAGTAGAAAAAAGAAAGACATATAAAAAAGATTCTTGAAAGGTGCAGAGGGAAGCCAGAGCGGGAACTTTGTATGACTAGCTAGGACATCCTGGGGCCTAGCTCCGCTCTCCCCAGCACTGGTAAGGCATCATTGTTGTGGATTTCTAGCTGTTGAGGGACCTGGGTGGATATTGTGCTCTTCCAACAAGCATACAACATGAGTAAAGGAGGAAAATGCAGTTCTATCAATGCTAAACCTTCTTCTAAAATAAGTTCTTCCTTGCAAAAAAGATTTAAATAACCCCCTCCTGTTTTCCCCTCAGATTTGTAAGCCTTCTTCAGCTGTTAATAGCATATGAAATGAAAATGCCTAGGATTTGAATGTGCATTTTGAATAAATTCCCATGGATAGATTCTACATATTCCCTGATTTTGCTTGATTGATTTTTCCATAACCTGCAGGGAATCATAGACTATCAATGGCAACATTCATTCTTGATTTGAAATCTATTTGTTTGACAGATGAGACCAAATTTATTCGTCAACAAATCCTAACCCTTCTATAATAACTAGTTTCCTTCTCTTCTGGAGGTTGGCAGAGGCCCAGCAAAGAACACGGTTGAAAGCAATGAGACCCCCCGTCCCCCATGGTGGTTCTCTAGGCTCCACTCATTTTCCAACACAGGAACAATTAGGGGTGGTTTTTTGTGGTGTTTTGAGAGGTTTGAGGGTCCAAGGACATCACTGGGTATGACTCCTTACTTTCTTAATCCCATATGAGTTAAAGGACAGAAAATACATTTGGGTAGAATAAGAAGCAGCTCAAAGAAGCACTCTCATAACACTCGATCCCATCATTTTTTCTCCATATATGTGAGAAACAGTTATTAACTTCCTTGGTGACCTCTTCTCAAAAGGCCAATCCACCTTTTCAGTGGAGGTTAAAAGGTTTAAAATTATAGCTAACATTTATGGAGCGTGGTGTTCCCAGGGAAAATTTTAAATCGTTAAAATAGAAATGAAGCCCTCTTCACTAAAAAGGGAGCTATGGGCATGGGGGAAAGAGAAGTGCGTCCATGTGATATTCCTATGCTAAGAAAATAATAAATAATTCTCTGCCATTATCAGACAAAGCAAGATGTACACTGGCCTTAAAATGGCAGCCTCTCTTTGCCTTTCCCTCCCAATAAACATTTGCAGGAGAAGATATTATAGGCGATTCAAAGTATACAGCGCCTGGTTTAAACACAGCACTGTGCTCACTCAAATTTCTTTTAGGCTACAGACACATGGGCCAGGGCTTATTTTCATGGTTGATTTAATCCATCCCCTCTGCCACAGTGGGGATTATTCCCTACAGTTATTCTCCAGTGAGCTGTCAGTTCAGATTAAAAAAAGTTAAGTGACAAAGATGTGGTAGCTGATTCCTTTGGAAGGCTACGGATGCCAGAGTGTATAGCAAAGAGTTCTTCTTAAGAATCTGACTGTGTTCTCTTTTTCATTTTTCGCATAGCATTACCAGACTTCCTCGTGGAGACTGAGCGGCAGACTCCTTAAGCAGGTAATGCGGTGTTGTCCCCATACAGCGACGTCCAGTTTGCCAGGAAGGCTTTATAGCTCTTACCTCGTGGGCTCTTGCTTAGTTCTTGAGAAGAGGAGAGAGCGTATCTTTCCTCTTACTTGACAGATGAAGAAATCTAAACTCAGACATGATTCTAGGACCGTGTGTATCCTAGCTTTGCTTGGTTCACACAGTAAGAGCTACACTTACTTTTACACTTTGAAACATAGGAATTAACAGCACGCCCTTGCTAGATTTGCGATTCCCTTCCAGATTCACTATTCCCTTCCAGATTCACTGGAAAGAAACCTGTTACAAAATGACTTTAATTGTGTAGCAAAAAGTTACTCCTGTTACGTCATCATATTGTAATTCTCATTTTTATTTTCTTTTTCCAAATCTGCAGAAAAATTCTTTGGTAGAATGATTACTACACCTCACGGCTAATTTGGTTAGGTTGCACTGATGTGTAAATTAGCCATTCAATTTGGATGGTTCATTTTAAGTTTTCATATGTAATAAGTTAAAAAGAGGAAAACTAATAGTTTCAGTGAAATAATTATATTAATGATAACCTTACTGGAAGAAAAAAGCCATCAAAGGAAGACTCTTTGGAAAATTCATAAAAAGCAACAGATGCTGGAAAATTACTGAGGTCAGAATGTAATATGGCATCACCCATGTGGGCACCAGTGTTTTTGCAAATAAATTTCATGTTTTTCTGCCAGGCTGGTTGATCTTGCTCGTGAGAAGTAAAACAGCATTATTTTTACTTTGTTAATGCAGCATGGACGAAAAGGCAAACACAAACGTGATCAGTGAGGACAGATCAGGTTATACTGTGGTAATAAATGGCCCTAACATCCCAGTGGGCTAGCTCAACAAAGTTTATTTCTTTTCATGTCATTGTCAGTTGGTAGGGGGTCTTAGCTCATTGCAGTCACTTCTGTGTCCAAGCTGATGGAAAGTCACAATCTTGAACACTGGCAAGATGATGCCAGAAGGAATGACAGATTTTGGGGGGTGGGAATTAAATGCTCTGCTTTGGAAGTCACATCATCACTTTCTATCGCAACTCATTGGCCATTACAACATGGGGCAGTGCTAAATAAAACACCAGACCAGGAAGTGCCATCCCATCAACACCCAGCGAGGAGGAAAGCCAGACAAATTTGAGCAGGGTAATTAATGACCTCCGTGAGAGCATCATTCTGCCTCTTAGATAGTACCTGTATTTATTACTTTCTCTTCATGTTTGTTTTCCTAAATTTAACCTCATTAATTGTCTGGATCATTGAAAGAACCTAATTACCTGGCCTCTAATGGGCTTACCTTCTCTGCTCTCTGTCTCATTCATTAATTCGACAAATGTTATCAAGTCATGTGTCAAGTGCCCATCTGCCACCAGAATTATCTGTCTCAAACACTGCTAATGGAAAAAAAAAAAAGCCTGCATGATGGTTCCTATGGCCTAGAGAAGGAAATCAGAGTGCTCTATCCATATTCGAGAATGACTGACTTGCTCCAGCCCTCCTTTCCTAACTCATTTTAACCCCTTCTGAGAACTCTCATGTCTAGCTCAGAGGGAGAAAGTGATGGTACAGAGCTCAGCATGGTTTATGGATACAGGGCTTTACAAAAGTTTGAATTGGTTAACAAGATTAAAAAAAGTAGAAGGGCCTGTGTAAAATATACTCTACCCATTTTTCTTGGGGAAAAAAAGTCCAGAAAATCTTGCAGCATGCCTCTTGTTCCCGTGTACGACCTGGAGCTGAGGAACACTGTCCGGCCAGCCAGCCTGAATGGAGTGCTCCTCTCTGCACGTCCGTAAGGGGACGGTCAGGTGGCGCCTCAACTAAGATGAATGCTGTGTACCCAGTTGCCTCTTTTGCCAAATATGTTCCTATAGAAGGTAAACATGTTTCAGTCCAGGTCTGTTTTTCCCTCTTAATCTTCCTCCTTCCTTTCAGCAACTTGCATATAATAGACATTCACTAAGTAATTGAGAAATGATAAGTGCAGGGAACGTAACCAGATTTACCACTTGTGCACTTTATTTTTTTAAAGATTTTATTCATTTACTTGAGAGAGAAAGAGACCACGAGTGGGAGAGAGAGGCAGAGGGAGAGGGAGAAGCAGATACCCTGCTGAAAAGACAACCTGACGTGGGCTCAATCCCGGGACCCCAGGTTCATGACCCGAGCCCAAGGCAGACCCTTCACTGACTGAGCCCCCCAGGTGTCCCCATCTTGTTATTTTCACCTTGTGTCATGTGCTTGCTCTGGCTTGGCTCACAAGAGAAGAGATGTCATGGGAGAACTCTTGAGATTAAAGAGATTTATTGCTGAGGTTTCTGAAAAACTAGGGTCTACAATCAGCTTTGTGGAAGGGTATAGGTTCCTGTGTTCCTTTTTGGTAACCACACATGCGTCTGGAACCTGGAGCTACGTCCTGAAAATTCTGTGGAATAATTTTGTTAATGAACTAGAACGTTCATAAAGGGAGCGAATGAACATTTAAGGATTCCGGATTTGAAGGTGTGCTACAGAAATTCAACACATATAAAATGTGGTCAGAGAGGAAATGACAAGCTTAGGATGCTCCAAAAGGTTATCTGGAAAAACAGTGAAGGGCTTCATGTGGTCTGCTATGGACAGATTAAATCATAATCTTAGAAGAGCGAAAAAATGTCATCGGAACCCAGGACTGACCCAAATTCCACCCAATCTGAGAAGAAACATCACAGAGCATATGGATTAGAGGGTTTGAGTTGAAGATCAGGTTTTCAGCACGTCCCTGCTAGCAGGATATGCACATCCGCCAGGCATCACAAGGCCTTGGCTGGTTCAGTAGGGAGCGGGTGGTAGAAGGGCCAGGACAGGTGTAGTAGATGTGGGGCCCAGTGGGTCGTGGCTGTCTCCTCTCAATGCCCACACTCCTCAGCATCAGCAAACGCGTGCGCTGTTCATCAGGGAAACTGGGCCAAAGTGTGGGATGGATGAACGTAAATTCACTAACAGAGCTGGTAAAACAACACTTATAGGTCCTTTCTACTTATAATGAATTAAGACATTAAATACAAATCTTGAACATGTTATAGATAAACTGTTTAGAGGAAAATGAGAATTTCAATTTTATGGCAACACTAGCATCTCATAAATATAGGTTACTCTCATGGTTGTTTGCCTGGACCAATGTAACGGTCTTCTGTTTTCTCTTCTATTATATATGTGTGTGTGTGTGTGTGTGTGTGTGTGTGTGCGCGCGCGCGCACGTGTGTGTGTACATGTATGTATTTTTTCACTTTCATAGCAATGGCTTATACATTGTAAGTGCTCTTTTTCTTTCTTTCTTTTTTTTTTAAGATTGATTTGGCAGAGAGCAAGCACAAGCAGGGAGAGCAGCAGGCAGAAGGAGAGGGAGAAGCGGCTCCCTGCTGAGCAGAGCGCCCGAAGCAGGACTCCATCCAGGACCCTGGGATCATGACCTCAGTCAGCCCAAGCAGATGCTTTCCTGAGCCGCCCAGGCACCCACTCCTTTTCCTTTTAAACTGAGATATAGTTGACCCACAATGTTACATTAGTTTCAGGTGTACAACACAGGGATTCAACAACTCCATACTTTATCCTATGCTGACCACAAGTATGGCCACCTTTCACAGAATGTATATAATTTAAAAAATGTATTTTGAAAGTATACTTCCCCCTTTCTTCTTCTCCCTCTGCTTTCTTCCTTCTTTCCCCCCATTTTCTTCTCTTCCTTCCTTTTGTCCTATCTTCCCTCTTGACGCTAACAAGTTATTAAGTATCTACCATGTGCGAGGGAAGTATAAGCGTGAATTAGACTCTGATTTTCCTACAGTTCATTCATATCCCACCCAGGGAAAAAGACAACAAATGGCCGATCACAACACATGTGATAAGTTAACGCTCCTTGTTTAACTGTTTTTACCTCTTCCCTTCTTCTCCAAAATGAGTACAAGTCTTCAGCCTTCACATTAAAACCACCCACAGTTTAGCCTCGCCCCATTTTCTGGTGCTTGCTCTCACCATTCTCCTCCGTGAGACCTCTAGTCCAACAGAACCGCTTGAGTATTGCTTCCCACACATACTGACTCCTGTGTCTGGGATTTTGGCCAGGCTTGTTCTGAGTTCTGAAATGGCCTTTTCCTTCGTTTCCCTCTGATGTGACCCTATACTTCTTTCAGAGCCCAGCCCATCTTTCTGTGCAGCCTCTTCTCCACTTAGAGCATTGTAGGCGTGCTGCAATGTCATCCTCGTTACGGGATATATACATAGCCTCTAGGCTGTCAGGCAGACTGTATTGTATTAGAGACCATGTTGAGACTCCGAGGCTGCGCTAAGCCTGGGTCATGAACATTCTTGAGAATCTGTTAAAAATATATACTTTTCCCTGATAGATATGTTTATATTTGAAAATTTAACCTAACTTTTCAGGAGATTTCAGATGCCTCTGACACCCACCCATAGATGTCTACCCAAAGGCTAGGAATTGCTGGGATCAGGCTACAGATGAGGGTGAAAGTGCTGGCTTTCTCTGAAACATGGGGCCCCCAGTGGTGTCCACTGATGTGGAGACTTGGAGTTTGGAAGGTGGGCCCCAGGTGGTAGAGGGAGTTCCCCTTTTGATGGTTTTATTCTCTTGGGTCTGGTCTTGACAGTCCCTGCTTGTGCTCTGGACCTCCCCGGTGGGAAGAGTTAAAGGTCTCCCTGCCACACGGAGATTCATTCTGAGTGAGCTGAAAGACTATGTGATGACAGGTTACTCTTTGAGCTTTTACTAAGGGCATGATAAAATATTCCAGTGCGGTCTGGTTCAGTTAGGGGGCTTAATGTGAGCCTGTAATGGCAGGTATCAGACGCCACAGTACATCCCTGGACCAGGGTGCAGAGTTTTGAAGAGGTTGTCTGAGACTGAGGTGGACCTCTCTTAACTCCTCACCTGCGTCATAAAGGGACGGAATTTTAAACAGTACTTTTGGAAAGAGCTACTGGTGGAGTAGAGAGTAGGGACTCTTCACCCTTCAACTCAGGTCAGGAAGAGAGGCGCTTCACAGAATGGGGTGGATGGCTTATTTGTATCTCGGCACGTTGGACTTGTGCAGGGCTTTAGCTTGGAATATGCAAAAGGTGGAGACAGGGTGATTGGCTGCTCTGATGGGGAAACAAAGGAGAGATGTGGGCTCTAGTGGCTCGGACCTCAGGTTTGTGTGAGGACTTCCCTAGGGGCCAGATGTGGGCCATCTTAGCTGTGGAGGGGTGAACGGATCTCAGCGTGGAGCACTGAGAGGTAGGGTCTCACCCACATCAAAGGATCTATAGTCGAGAGGCCAGGACTCCCCAAATCCACAAAACCAGTCCTCAGAGAAAGAGTCCCCTGTAAATATTTCTAAGTCCAGTGAGCATGAAGCTGGTTGATAGACTGCCGGTCAAGTCAGGTGTCCCTGCCTTCCTCACTCTGCAGGGGTCAGAACCGTAGGTGGTCAGCAGTGGAGGTGCTGCATCCTGAGGGGGGGACAACTGGAATGTTGGCTGACACTGCATCTGTATGCTGTTCTTATTAAAGTGAAGTGGTGTTGGGCTGCCTGGGGGGCTCAAACTCTTGGTTCCAGCTCAGGTCATGGTCTCAGGGTCCTGGGATCGAGTCCCACATTGGGCTCCCTGCTCAGCGGGCAGTCTGCTCCAGATTCTCTCTCTCCCTCTCCCTATGCCCCTCCCCTCTACACACATGCTCTCTCCTGTGTACACTCTCTCAATAAGTAAATCAGTGAAGTGAAGTAGAGTCTCTATTACTCAGGAGGGCTGTGGGACCTCTGGGAATTGTCTTCTGGACGAAGGGGACGAAACAGCCCTAGGCCAAGGATTTAAAGTGACAGCAGGGGTCAATAGGACGTTGAGCAGGTCCTGCTTGTTCAGCCTATGCTTACATTCATGTCAGAGGATTGGAGCCTCAGTTTGTTTTTTCCTGAGAGGGAAGATAGGGTTCTTGGCAGCACACACTTAGTAACGGCTGGTTTGAGCACTTAGTACTTGTGTGCTTTTTCTCCTTGGTGTTGCCCTTGAGGTTAAGACCTTTGTTGGGGAGAAAGCGTTAAGTCTCCTTTCCTTTGGAAACATGCATTCAGCATTGGACGCATATTTATTGACTGTAGTATTACCGAAGCAGTCAATCTTTGGGATGTGGAGGGATCACCTAGGATGCTTGTAAAAATGTTGATTCCAGGTTCTACAGATTTTGTTTAGGTAGATCTCCAGTAGGCCGCTTTTCACCAAGCTTCTGGTACAGGAGGTAAGTGGCCCATCCTTGAGCACCCGTGACCTCTACTGGGTTGTAGGCAAAGCACTGGGTGCCTGGGAATGCCCAGATAACCAAGGAAGTTTCTTACCTTCCAAAATCTAACAGACTGGGGGAACCTGGGTGACTCAGTGGATTAAGCATCTGCCTTCGGCTTGGGTCCTGATCCTGGCGTCCTGGGCTAGAACCCCAAATGGGGCTCCCTGCTCAGTAAGAGGTCTGCTTCTCTCTCTGCCCTCCCACTGCTGGTTTGCTCTGTTTCTCTCTCAAATAAATAAATAAATGAATAAATAAATAAATAACGTCTTTATAGAAAAAAACCCTAACAGATTGATGGCATATGTGGGCATGTATTTCTTTTGGAGGTATTTATAAACCCTGGGACAGCAGAGGAAATAGAAGGCAAAGTCTTTAAGAGGCCAACTGCAGCAAAAGAGTGACTTCTAATTTGAAGACTCCTCTGCCAGGATTCTGCCAAATGTATGAGCATCAGAGCTGGCAAGGTCCTTGGAATTCGTCACACCCAACCTCACCCTGAGAAAAAGGGAAAATGAGACCCAGAGACCTCCTATGATTAGCCCAAGTGCACACAGAGGAAAAGATAGGCTTGTATACCAGGATACTTTGGTTATATTTTGAACCAATAACTGCTTATACCTGAAGTAGACTTTTATCGGCTCAGGATTCTAGAGGCAGCTCCACTCCAACGGGTAATAACCTAGCAAACACATGGTTGAATGACTGAGCTAATTAATTAGAAAGGCCTCCAAAAGTGTCTTCTTAAAGAACTATTTCATCTCAGATAAGACAATAAGTGAAAAAAAAATCCCCACAGTAATTTATTATCTCTTAGCTTTTGACCATAAATTATTAAACTTGAAAAATATCATTGGCACAGAAACTGAATCGTATATACATCTTCATTGCTCAGGCAACAGATGTTTTCCGAGGGCCTCCTCTGTTCCAGGCACTGCGATCCGGGATGTGAAAGAAGGCAGCATTCACGTTAGAAGGGCCACAGCTCTCTCTGGGCATCTGCTGGCTTTCACAAACCATCAGTGAGTGCCAACCATGCGGCAACATATTTCTAGTTCAGCTGGGAGTCAGTTTTACCTGTGACCGAATTAGGTGACCCTCTGGGGAATAGCACCCCTCTACACATTCAAGACCAGGTAAAGCATCTCAGTGATACCTATTCCCTTTTCACCTATAGGATGGCTTTCTGCAGAGGGAGAAGGACTGAAGAAGGAGAAAGTTCTGCTCTGGGATGGAGTGACTTGCTTATCCTCGCAGGAAGGAGAGCTCTTGATTCTTCCCTGTCTTGGACTGAGGAAGGAAGAAAGGAAGGAAGGAAGGAAGGAAGGAAGGAAGGAAGGAAGGAAGGAAGGAAGGAAGGAAGGAAGAAAGACCAGGCAGCAGCTCTGCAGGGCCCTCACCCACTGGAGGGGCTGTGATTCAATGGCAGCCAGTAGGAACCGGTGAAGCAGCCAGCCACCTGCAGTAGGGAGTATAGTTCCAGCCCCCAAATGGGAACAACTGCAAATCACCATTACCTACAGTGGAACCACGGGTGCATCACAGAATCCCAGAGCAGGAGACCTTGGGGGGCATTCTCTAAAGGAGCTGGACTGAACTCCTCTATATGGTGGGAGTTTCTTGCCTAGGGTCCTTTTCAAGAAACATCCAACCTCTGTTTTAGCAGTCTTCCTTGGTAGGGAGGCCAGTACTATAATCAGCTGAATGCTAGATGATTTTCTTGGAAAACCGAAAATCTACCTCCCTGTAAATGTCCAAACAATTTTCGCAACAATCCCAAAGAAGTAGTTCAAGACTGATGTTCCTTCTAATACGTTTAGGTTCAGTTAACACAAAGGCCAAATATTCATTAGATCATCCTAATAAGATGTGGGTTTTAGATTCCTCAGGCTTATCAGCTTTTGGACTCACCCTGGTTTCAAAATTGTAAGGGGATGGATGGGAAGGGATGGACTTTCAGTCCAGGGGGCTCATTCCCTCATTTGGTAAATATTTGCATGTTCGAGGAATAACAAGATAGACAAAACAGAAATTTGTGTCCTTAGGGAATTTCTATTCTAGTGGGGAGAGAGAGATAGGAAATGAGACACACAAAGGATATAGAGTCTGTAAATTCATGATAATAGCTAAGGAGAACAACCAAGTGGAGAGGAGAAAAAGAGGCTATCTGTGAGTACTGAACTTTTAAGATAGGGCAACAAGGGAGGCACAAGACAGGTGAGAGAATAAGATGTTCCAACATGTGGTGAAAACCCTGTGGGAGAGGAAGCAGTCCGAGGCCAGCAGTGTGGCTGATGTGTGTAGGGATCGGCCAGGAAGTGAGGGAGGCTGCAGCATGCGGGGCGAAAAGGAAGGAAGTGGGGAATGAAGTCAGAAACCCTAGAGAAAGCAGGAGACGTGGGATCTTGTAAAGGATTGTAAGAACGTCGGTTTCTACTATGAGCCAGGTGGGGTCAGTACCCACCAGCTTGCTGAGCTAGTATTCAGTAGAGCTGCGTTCCTTGGGTTCTTACACAGTAGTGGTTTTAATGCTGGGTGATTGCCTGGCTTGGGAGAAAATGCTTGGGCTATTTTCCTTTCAAAGCTCTACTGACTTGGTCCCATTATCTTCTGAAATACTCAAATTCCAAAGAGAAGCTGGAGACCAACTTACTAGTTACCCTTTCTAGAGAAGTTCCTTTAGATGCTTATGTGTTTGAATAATTAACCTTGAAGTTCAGTAGTGGCATCAAAAATATGCCTTATAGCAAGTGTTCTGCATTAATTTTTCCCCTCAAACCTATTTTTCATGCTGATTTGGTCCTTCCTTTACATCCAGATGTTTTTTTTTCTATTACATCTTTCATTTGCTTTGGAAAATCAATTATATTATGTTGAATCATCATTGTCTATTCTCTGTATCTTTTTTCCCCTCTGGTTGGTGTAATCTATGATTCTTTTCTTTTCACTGCATAAAGGTACAGTGCTATTCTGTACTCCAGCTACGTATATTCAGCTCATTGATGTTTCTGGTGAGTAATGTTGTATTTTGGAAGCTCCTCTATTCTTTCTTTATAAGTTTTATTTAATGTTACCACCAGTTCTTTGTATTCTGTTCATTGATGGATCTGGTTTATTCATCTATTTTTAGATGGCATTATTCTGATTTGTTTGGTAGCTCCTAAATTCCTTATAGATTTAATTCAATGTCACCATCACCTCTTTGAGGTCTTGGCTCATTAATTTCATGTTCTCTTTCATTTCCTTTTGAGTTTTTTTCTTTTAAAAAAATTCTTCACCTAGGTTTTGTATACTGTGCTCCTTTATTTATATCTACCTGCATGTATCAATTTTTTTAAGGATTTTACCTATTTATTTGAGATAGAGAGAGAACATGAGTAGGGAGGCAGTGGGAGAGGAAGAAACAGGATCCCCATTGACCAAGGAGTCCAATGTGGGGCTCGATCCCAGGACCCTGGGATCATGACCTGAGCCGAAGGCAGCCACTGAACCGCCCGAGCCCCACGGCATCCCTATGCACCCTTACCCATCTGCCTTGGCATGTGGCTTTTCCAACGACCATGGCCACTTCCATCTATATTTTTATATCTACATCCACATAGCTGCATCATCAAATTACTTCTGTCTTGTTTAATGCTGTAATTTATCCACAATAACTACTTAATTAGTTCAACAACATTTATTGAGCTCCTAGCAAGGGCCAGCTATTATTTTAGGTACAAAAGAAAAATCCAGAATAAAAGCAGACAAAAATCTCTGTCCTTGGGGAGCTTACCTTCTAGTGGAGAGGAACAGAAGGTTACTAACCATAATAAGTAGGTAGATTTCATATGTGTGAAAAGGTGGTAAGTGTTATGGAAAAATTCTGAAGCGAGATAAGGTGGCCAGGGCTGACGTGGTTAACCATTAGAAGGGTTGGAGCAGAAAACTGATGTGATTTTATGTATTTTTAAAAATAAGTATCCAAGCTGCTTTTTACATTTATAGCATGTGCCCCATCTGGCCACTATTTCCTCTTGCTTTAGTAGGAGTGGATTCTGTCCTTGACTCTTCTCTTCAGAAAAGAGCTTCTCTTGAGCGCTGAGGCTTTTTATTGCTTCAGGGAGTGAGGTGGGGAAGGAGGTCAGTGGGAACCTTGGGCAGACCTTGGGTGATAATCTACTCCCTACTCTCTTTTCCTGAGATCTCACTAAAAACCACACACCACGATGGCTCTCTCCACACAGGGAGGCAGCCTGCTTCCCTGGAGGTTTATCCTCCTGATGGTTCCCTAGTTCAGGTTGAGGTCCCTTCCCCTGGAACCAAATGGATCTACTGCAGGGGTCCATTTCCCTGCTGCCCATCTCTCTCTCTCTTCCCAAGCAGAATCCTCGCTCTGCTCTTGCACAGAAGGTGGAAAGGCAGAGGATGCTGGGGGCCCATGGCCGAGGCGAGGGCAAGGGGATCTCCTGCTGGTGGTGCTTGACTCAGTGTGTTTTTGTTCTCGTCTTCAATCAGCCAAGCCCATGACTTCTTCTCTTAGTGGGGACGGTGATGCCGCCTTCCTCCCGGCTGTGCTCTACACAAGGAATTGAACACCGTCTTTCAGCATCACGAAGTATAAACTGACGCGTGCCGGTGTTCTCTTCATTTTAGAAAGAATCCATCTCCGTTTAAGAGGGCCACATTTTCATATTGATAGTTAAGGCGATGACAGGTGTTTTTCATCAACACTTGAGGACTTGGATTTCTATCTCAAGTCTGGTTATAGGAATGAGGATCTTTTATAAATAAGTCTGTGCTCATGGATGACAACCTCCTGTGTCTTCCTGAGTCTTATGAGATGAAAACGTAAGTAGACACTTGTGTATAAACCAATAAGGATGCTCATCCTTTCTGTACCTTATACATAAAACTGTTATTTTCCTAAGTGTCATTTTCCTAACGTGTTGAAACTTACTTCAGCTACCTTTCCCCCTTACAGAGTTATTTTTCAAAAAAAAAAAAAATTTGGTCCTATGCACAGATCTGAAAGGCTTCCCATCCTTTATAAGATTTTTTTTCTTCTGCTGCTGCTCATTGTAAAACACTGTGAAGGATTGCGCGGTGGGGCCATATCCTCTGGGCTGCCCTGGATTCGGGGAATTCAGCAGTAACCTTAACTCTGGCTTCTTGCAAGGTTATGGCAGGCTATTGTTATGTGATCCCATCACCCCAGAGAGCTACATTCTCCGCAGCTTATCTGGCAGTCCTCCTGCAAACCTCTCTTTGAAGCTGATGGGGCTCTGGGCACAGAGGGTCCAGACAAACTACAGGAGAATTAGGCCCTGCGCATTCAAAACTACAAAACGACACACATATGTGCATTTCTTATCTGCAAGGAAAGGTTTAAAAGGCCACAATTTAGCTACTTTAGCTACTTGAGGGCGCCTTCTGGAGGAGCTCTATGGAAAAGAAGAGTGTGAACTCCTCCCTTTACGTAAGTCTGTGTCATGGCTCCCACGTGCATGCGGTTGGTGGATAAAAGCCTTCATCATACAGGAAAGGTAACCTTGTAAAAATGACAAGCGTAGGCTTTCTTGGTGTTTTATGCAATTAAAATGTTAACCTTGACATTATACTAGCCCTTCAGTTTTCCTTAAACGTCCTTCAGTTTGCAAACCAGAGGAAAATTTTTCTTTAAAAAGAGTGGCATATTTATAGCTAGGTAATCTCCACTGATAGCCACGGGGATGGGCGGTCCCAGCCGGTGGCCACGGCCCGCGTTGGCTTCCCCGCACCATTATCGTTCCTCTGTTTCTTCCCGGGACTTTTCTCACCTTCTCCTGCCTCCCCTGCCATCTAGGGATAGAGCGCTGGGGAAGAAAAGGGAGAGGCCAGAGAGCGAAGGTCACTCCCCAACCTTGGTCCTCCCCAGCATGGACACAGGGAGGCAGGATCCTTTGTACTGTGGTCTCAAGCACGGAGGGCCCCGGGTTGTTCCTGAGAGAAGATTCCCTAGATCTTCTCCAGATGCTGATTTTTCTAAGATGCAGTGGGGAGCCTTCCAGTTCTGTCCCTCTTCCAGCCCCTTCTCTTTTATCTATAACCAGGCATGCCTCGTTTTTATCTACATAGAGGAAAAACAAACAGGCAGACAGGAGGCATGGAAAGGGCCTTTTAATGGCTGTTTTCCTGCAGTAATGTCTTCTTAGGAAACCCTCATAAAGGTAGTGTGGGGGTGGGGGGGTGTTTTAGCTGCAGGACACAAGGGCAGAAGTGGTGGGACAGCTTCCAAAACAGCCATCAGATCCCTGTGCTGACATGATAACAAAGTAGGGAAGCAGGGCAGGGGTGGGTGGGGGGTGGCTCCTGGGACCCTGAGTAGGTGATGGGCAGCCACACTGTTCTCTGGGATGCAGTGGGGTACCCGGGCCTGTGATGCCACCTCCCTCAGTACTTGGCACTGGCTTAGCAGAACCGGAAGGGCCCCCCTTGGGCACTACCACAGTTGTTTGGGGCCAGATGATGTTCTGTTTCTGTTTGGTGGGGGCGGGGAGAAAAGGAATCCAACATCTCACCATTTTTGAGAAAAGTGTTCTGATATTCCATTTGGAGCCATCAGGTTATTTTTACAGAGAAACATGGACTACCTTCTCATTCATGTCTACAATCCAGACTCTTCTTGGGGCAGGCTCTGAATCAAAAGCTTGTAGGGACACCCTGGCAATCTTATTTTTCCCATGAAACTAATGAAGCTTAATGAGGCCCCTCACTTCAAAGCTCCTGGGGAATGTCCACCTGACGACATGCTTTACTGAGATATTTTACAATTGGCCACATCTGTTGAGTCTTTCCACTGGATTCCTGACCACCCCCACCTTGGAGCAGTGGTGGGCATTTGTGGGGAAGTTGAGTTGGGATTAATGGAATGTCTTTATGTTGTGTGCAGTTCCCTTCTAGGAATAGTCAGGCTACTGCTGGATGCCCTGCAGTAGGAAGTGCTTTGAGTGATATCCCCACCACCTGCCTTGTGATATGCTTGATGTAGGAACTTCTTCAGTGGCCCTGGCCCTGGAGGTCTGTGGACATTGGAACCGTGAATGTTGTGTGCAAAGGCAGAAGGTCGTCTATGAAAAATTTTTCTAAATGTCACAACGCTCATAGTGAAAGTGACTCCATAGAGATTTTCCTCGAATTTGACAACAGCCCTAAAACTTCACAATACCAATAACAAATGAAGCTCTAAGAAACCTTTCTGAAGCATCAATCATTTTTTTTCAAAAGATTACTCAGGCCTGAGGAAACCCTGAATTATCTTTTAATAATCACCACAGAAACTGATATTACAAAACTCTGTCATTTGAAGAGGTGATAAAAAGGAATTAACCAAAAAGTGTAGGTGATATTATAGAGAATGATAGAGTATATTTGTGGGTTTTGATATTTGTCGCCTTTTCCAACTTCTACACTTTTGATTCCTTTCCCCATTCTCAAAAACTATGAACTCTAACACATAATTTTGTGTTCTTAATTATATCTTCTTTTTCTTAAAGAAGGCTTTCTCAAAGTATAGAAGCTTCAGGCTCTACAACCCTAGACCTGCCTTTGAAGAAAGAATATTCTGAATTTTTAAATACGGACCTAGCGAAAAGATGTCTGCTTCTTGAAGTGGCGTCTGGCTGTCAGTTCGTTAAACTGTGTAACAATAACTGCCACAACGGTCCTCGAGGGCCTTTTAAAAGTCAAATCAGCCGCCTAAGCCAACATTTGGTGGTTTTCTGGGACATCTGAATAATGCAATGCCTTTGAACATCTCATTCCTGAATGACTCCTACACCTCTTCCAATGGATCCTCCCAAGTCCTGACCTCAAATCAGAGCTGAAAGTTTGTGATGTCGAAGCCAATTAAAAAAGGAGCCAAGAAATCCAGGGACAATCTAAGGCAATGACAGAACAACTGATAAACAGGGCACTCTGGCACGGGAAATAGAAACCAGCGACTCCTGTTTGGACAGAAGTCCCTAATCCAAGGAGTGACACTAACAAATGATGCTGCATGCACACCCAGAATAGACAAGTAGCGTACCCTTCTGTTTGGGATGGCAGCCCCAGGCTTCTGCTGTTCTGTGGAAATCTCTAAAATTCTGGCTGGTTTTTCTGAGTTTAGCTAACTATTAAGATTAGGTAATGCCCCCCAGAGTGAGCCTGGAGCTAAAAACCCTGAGCCGATGATTACACCAGATGCCAGAGTGTAGTACCACATTCTAGAAAGTAGAATCACACAAAAAAGTCTCTGCCACCATCTCTGTAGGGATACGGTAGTGGCAGGGCTGCAGCATGGGGGGGCATGAATTTTGGAGAATGGGGTTTGAGTCTCTAACACATATGAAGTGATCCTGCTTATGCTACTTAATCTCTCTGAATCTCGGTTTCTTTATCTATAAAACCAGCTTAATGGTACCCACCTGCAAAGATGTTAGCAAGAGTAAATATAGTGCTGTGGGCAAGTATCTGGATACCAGTAGGTCCTCAACAAATGGGACCTGTTATTCCTTATGCTTATGCCACCACTGCATGGTGAAGGTCAAAGTCTCAGGCTCATCAATAAAAGCTGTTTTTATAAGCAAGGATGACTTTATTTTCAATAATGCAAATGTATTGGTTATTGATTGGCTGGCCATTCTGGTTGATCTAAGGGGTTGGGCTGTCTTGATTTGTGAACCTGGTTTCTTTTTGTTAGAGGCCTAGAAATTTTCAATATTGTTCATATATATAGGATTTAATGGACTGAATTTACAAATATAGTGTCTGTCCCTACTGGTAAGCAACCACAGATAAAAGAAAAAAAAGAAAAGAGAAAGAAGCAATAATGAATGCTGCTCTTAAAGGAAAGAAAAGAGAAAGAAGGAAAAGAGAAAGAAGAAAGATAGAAAGAAAAGAGAAAGAAGAAAAAGAAAAGAGAAAGAAGAAAAAAAAGAGAAAGAAGCAATAATGAGGCTGCTCTTAAAGAAAAGGAAAGAGAAAGAAGCAATAATGATGCTGCTCTTAAAGGAAAGGAAATTGAGTCGTATTCTGGAATGGTTCAAGAATTCACCATTCTGTTTCAACAAAGGAAAGTATCCACTGAATTTTTCTAGGACTAAAATTTGGCTCATTTCTCTTTTCTTTTATAAATACTTAGTAAAATATTTATAAAATCACATAGATGACAATTTAAGGAACCATGCTTTGGGATGTTCTTAGCACACTGGACATTAGCTAAGACTGGTTTACCATCTTACATTTTCTGAGAGGTACAACATTGCCCACGTAAGTCAACATTGCCCATCTAAGCCAACATTGCCCATCTAAGCCAACATTGCCCATCTATGTCAACATTGCCCATCTAAGTCAACATTGCCCATCTAAGTCAGCTTTTTTCCCTTCAGGTTGTACTTGCATATTCTCATTGGAATTGCATAGCAGGGAAAAAGCCACTAGAGAAGTCCCCACATGGAAGTATGATGTTTGAAAATCTCCACATACCTGTGTTGAGGACTTTAACTACTAATAAAAGCCACAAAAATTCCTGGACCTTGTATAAATGTTCTGCCTGTGGCATGACCGACTACCCGTGACCAACCTCATTCACACTGGTCCCATGCTAATCAACTCAATATAACATTAGAGTGCCATTCTGATTTTGGTTACCCGTTAAGAGTTATAAGAGAGGCACTTTCGAGTCAAACACATTCTGAAAAACAACTAAATAAGCAGTTGTTTTTGATTATAGAGTAAGAGGTACAAAATTAGTGCCATTATTATTACTAATGGTACGGCCTTGGGCAAGTTACTTGATCTCATTAAGCATTAGTTTCATTAAGAGTAACATGGGGGAGGAATGCCTTCTTATTAAAGTTACAGAGGAAATCATGTGTCCACAGAGTTTATTTTAGCACTAAACATTCAACAATGGTAATTGTTATTTTGGCCTGTAAGACTTGTATTGATTTTTGGAGTCAAATGTACTAACTTGTGAATTGGTATATTATACATGGCTGAAGAAAAGGTTTCTTTAAAAAAATTTAGGCTGTGAACTTGGGCCAGGATGGACCTGAAGATTATATATCTATAAACATGCCTTGCTGAACGGAAACACTTTGAACTAAAGGATGGTCTGTATAATTCCACTTTGTAGAATGAGTTCTGGCATCTGTAGAATGAGATGGGCACTAAGATAGTAATCCCTATCTCAGGAATTTGAGCTCTAGGTTCACATCTTGGAGTCACCATTTAATCTAAGTATCTGACTGAATTCTAGTGAAACTCTCCAGGAATTGAGAATTTTCTGCAGAATACCCCAAACCAAGGTACTTATTTTCCAAATAGAAAAGCATGCATTTGTGTCTGTTTTCAGCTTGTAGGGAGCATCATTTTCACGTTCATATTCGGATGGGGACTTCTGACTACATCTGAGGGGCTGGGTTTTCATTTGTGGTTCTGGGGGACCCTGACTTACAGGTTGTTTCACTCAAGATTGAGATTATAATTATGCCTTGATTTCTTTTCTCCTTTTTTCACTTGAATTTGTTTTACTTAATCTCTTGACTCTGATTTGGGCTCAGAATTTTGGAGAGATCCTGTGATACACATACTTTTAACATAGAGACTTGTGAGGTTGTTGGATGTTCAGCATTCCAAGAGACCTAGCCGATGCTGGCTCAAGAAATATTTATTTGAATTCTAAAAAGGTCTCTGAAGACTATTTCTGTTTATTCACTTGTATTGTTTTATAGATTCCCCCTATAATTGGATCATATGGTCTTTGTCTTTCTCTGACTTGCTTCACTTAGCATTATACCCTCTAGATCCATCCATGATGTAGCAAATGGTAAGATTTCATTCTTTTTTTTGTGGCCGAGTAATATTCCATTGTGTATATATACTACTGACGTAGTATGCTGTACACCTGAAACTAATGTGTCAATTACACTTCAATAAAATAATTTTTAGTTAAAAAAAGACTTTTTGTAGTTTGTACATTTTTCTTTTGAGTCCTTGCGCATTTTTCCCCTGTAATGCAATCATTCTTTCATTAGTGATTTGTAAAATCTTTATAATAAAGGTACTTCTGTCATGTTTGTCTCAACTCTTTTTTCTCTATTTTTTCATTTTTTAATATAAAATATTTTACATTTTTATAATTCAAATTTTTGAAGATTTCCCTAATGGAGCTTTTTCTTTGCTTTCAGTTTTAAAAATGCCTAATCCCATCTGAGATGACGTTATCAGGACTGTGGCTGGAGAACTCATCTGATACCGTATTTGGGGAGTGGGAAGCTGTGTGTGTAGGAGATCATAAAGTTCTGACTTGGTAGTCTTTCATAAATTAGAGTTCCTACTACTTTTTTCCTCTGAGAGGAATCGATGAGACTATTTCCTAGGATCTAAGCACAGTCTTCTTTCCCTCTCTCTTTTCTTTTCTGTGACTAGGCAGACCACATGGGTATTCTTTTCTTTTCTTATTTTTTTAAAGATTCCACTTATTTATTAGAGAGAGAGAGAGAGCACACTAGTTGAGGGGGGGGAGAGGAAAAGGGAGACTCCTCGCAGAGCAGGGAGCCCGGCGCGATGCAGGGCTGGATCTCAGGTCCCCGGGATCATGATCTGAGTTGAAGGCAGATGCTTAATCGAGGGAGCTACTCAGGCGCCCCATCCACGTGGGTGTTCCTAAGGCTGCAGATTGGTGGGCCGCGCACATCGCCACATCAGGCAGAGCTGATAGTAACATTTGGCTCCCACATTTGCTGAAGGAAGGGAAATCAGCCTGATGTCCCGGGTGCCATGCACCCAATAAACTTGGTCCACAAAATCAACTCATTTGTACCCTCCAAAAGCCACGGGGATGAGAATATTGTGAAAAGATGAAGGCTAAAAATAATTACAATTAGAAAGTATGAGGTGTTTCTACACATCCGTATAGAATAACCAAGCAGAGGAACGGAGACCTAACGCGGTGTTAGTCGTAAAGGGGCATTTGTGCTCTAACAATGCAGCAGCATGAGCAGCCTCCCCTCCAACAGCATCAGCATCATCTACAGACTTGCTGAAAATGGAGATTCTCGGGCCCCATCACTCGGGCAAACCAACTGACTGAAAACTCTGGGTGGGCCCAGCAATCTGGGTCCTCGCAAGTCCAGGGGTTCTGATGCACATTCAAGTTTCAGAACCACGAGACTGGATTAGATCTCCGAGTTAGGGTCTCTGACAGCCACTCATCACTTAGCAAACATGAATGTCTGTACTGTGGTCCAGTCTACACACACTGGTTCTGCTCTGCCTGCGACCACCTGATGATGCCCGAGTGGCAAGGAAAGGAAAGATACAGGCGCTCATCTCACTTAGGAAGACATAATTGTGATTTTACTCAAGTTTCTTGGCTCTCTTTGTTTGTTCCTCCAAGACTGGACAGACTAGTATATAGTGAAAATCTGTAAGTCTTGTGTTCTGCTAGTGGCAGTGGAGGTTCCAACAGAAAGATCAGCTATGACCCCTACCCTCGAGGAACTTAGAATTTCATCTGGCCAAATCAAACACGCAGGAAAGAAAGACTGCCATGCTAAGGTGTGGGTTAAGTGCTCAATTCAGGGACATAACTCTGAAGAACTCAAGAGTTTCTCCTCCCCTCTCTCCTCAAATGACTTTTACTTAAACATTTTGGCTTTGGAAAAAAATTCTCAAGAACATGGTGTGTGAGGGAAATAAGTATTACCACTAAAAGCCTACATTTAGGTACGGGGTCTGTTTTGGTCTTTATTCCTGGAGTGGGGCAGATTTCTCCTGAAGTCCTTTATCTCTCTTTTGGGGAGTTCTTAGGTGACACTACTTCAAAGCTGATTCGAACAGCACTTGCTTTTATAATTTCTGAATTTGCCTAGAGAATGGGTGTGAAATTGAGAAAATGGGAACATTTTCCAAAAGAGGGAAGAAGTTGGTCTTTGACAACTATAGACTGGAGAAGTCAACTTCACTCTTGTACAAACTCATGGTGTGTGTATTAAATAAGTCATCTGCAACTGCATTAAAGGGTCAGCTGACAACTGAGAACTGTATACATTAACAACGAACAAATTAAAAAGAATTCTTCACTTCCCCTCCCCCACCACAAAGCGTGTTAGTTTTGTAGATTTGGGGGAAGCTGTAAACAAATGATTATTTTGGATTAGATAGAATAGTCAAAAGCCTCTCAGATGTCTGTGTGAATATGTTGGGAAAGTGCAGGCGACTGGGGGCTTCATCAGGTTCACGACTGGCGGAGTAAGCAAGCAGACGCAGCCCTCGGAGGCGCTCCCTCTCAAAGTCTGCCCGTGACCCTCTCCTGTTTAACACGTTCATTACTGACTGGCGTCCAGGCATGGAGGGTGCCACTGCCCAGGCAATGACTAACAGAACGAGGAGCCAAGGAGGTCCCGAGAGGTCGGAGGTGAAACAAAGGCGACAAAATAATTACAATGAAGATGGAGGCGATGACCCCTGTGGTGGCTCACGGCACATGCACGGACAGCGGCTGCTCACAGACACGCATGTGCACTCAGGCTCGCACACATAGGCGCACACGTGCACGCATGTGCACAAGGGGCTAGAATGGGGCCCGGGGTGACAGCGGCACACGTGAGAAAGCCTTATGGGTTCTGGATGACAAGGAACAGCAACATTCAAGAGGCTGACGGCTGCCCCACGCCATGTGATCGGCGGAACAGAGCCTGGAACACACGGCCAGGTCCCGCCGGGGCTATAGTGTTCAGTCCAGGACACCGGGACTTGTAAGGGGCACTGAGAGGGATGCCGTCTTTTCCTGATGCCACTAGAAGACCCTCTTGAAATGTGTCAACTCTAATCTCACAGGATGGCCAAGAAGTGGAGTGGAGACTCTTAAATGACACTGGAAAACACTTCTGAACCCCTAGGTAGCTTTTTTCCATCACAGAGGACTGAAATGTAATAATCCTGAGAATAAAAAAGGTAAAATTACTCTACAGCATTTCATCAAAATACAAATGAGGTACAATTTTCTCTATAAAATTAAAGACAACATTCCAGGGAAAATGACTTTTCAAAAGACTGAGTGGTAAAGTTTGCCATAAGAGATTTTATGGGCTGCATTGTGTCTCCCCTAAACTTCCTATGTTGAAGCCCTTACCCTCAATATTTCAGATGGGACTGTATTTGCCACAGAGGGTTTTTAAAGAGGACATTAAGTTAGAATGAAGTCATTAGGGTGGGCCCTAATCCAAGAGGAATGGTGTCCTTATATGAAGACAACATTTGTGGGGCACCTGGGTTGGTAAGCGGCTGCTTTCAGCTTAGGTCATGATCTCAGGGTCCCAAGATCGAGCCCCACATTGGGCTCCCCACTCGGCAGGAAGCCTGCTTCTCCCTCTCTCACTCCCCCTGCTTGTGTTCTCTTTCTAGCTGTGTTTCTCTCTGTCAAATAAATAAATAAAATCTTAAAATAAAAAGAAGACAAAATTTCAATACACACAAGGAGAAAAGACACAGGAAGAAGATGGCCGTCTGCAGCCCAAAGAGAGGGGAGAACAGATCCTTCCCTCATGCTTTCAGAAGGAAACAATGGTGTTGACACCTTGATCTTAGACCTCCGCCCTCCAGAACTATGAGAAAATAAATTTTTGTTGTACAAACCCCCAGTTTGTGGTCCTTTGTTACACAGCCTGGGCTGACTGATACAGAACTTCAGTGAGAACTGAAGGTAGTGGTTGACCTCTGGTGCCAGCATCTGTCACAGCCTATGGGGAGATGGGCCTGAAAGCCACGAGCCCCTCCCCAGCACGTTCCTAAGGTCCCTGTCACTCATCTACCAGCTTTCCAGCCTCTGGTCTTCCGGGAATCTTGGCACGTCCTCTATTACCTGCAACCTCTCCATCCACACCTGACTGAACTGTGACCACTTTATTTCTGGTTATTTATGACAACGCTTAGTGGACTCATGGACTCATGCAGAAGCTTTAAACTTGTACAAGGTCAAATTTAGTCATCTTTTTCCTCACAGCCTTTTTGGGAAAAGGACATAACTTCTCTGCACTTGGGCTTGAGGGTTTCATCTGTGGCTAAAGACCATCCATTTTGGGAAAGATCCCAGTCAAGGATCTTCCTGGTCAAGCTCGCCTTGGGGAGGCAAACAAGTGCTTTGGCTTCTCAGTCAGAAGTCTCGGCGAGAAAAGGCACGCGGGATGGAAGTCTTTGCCTGCGGGCGGGAGGACTGGCAGCAAACAGCGTGGCCTGAAGGAGGCCGCCGAGGGCAGGTGCCCGGCGCTCTTGGGTGATGGAGCTGTAGCTCACCCAGCTTTCCTCACGGAGAAGTCACCCGCCTTTCCTGCCCGAGAGGCCCTGGCATCAGCAAAGGCCCTTTGGAGTTGAATGCGGACCCCTGTGGGAAGACCAGTCCCTGAGCAAAGACCAGTGAGGTGGAGAAACCCCCAGCGTTGTTTAGGTTGTTAAGTCAAGGCTCCTTAAAGCCAGTGTATTTAACTCTAGCAATTTCTGAATTTTAACAATCAGTTATGAAGGAGGCCCAGAGCAGATCTGAAATACGGGTCCCTCGTTACCAGCAGCAATTTCCAGCAGGGCAGGGGGCATCCTTTTATGGCGCATTTCTAGCTGGTTCACTTTTGTTTATTTCCAGTGCCTTTCAGACGGGCCATTGCTGGGGACACAATTCCGGAGCCAATGGGCTTGGCTTATTAATTATTTGGGCTCTCTCTAAGTGAGCGTGAGCAGAACTCCGCGCGGGGATGAGATACACAGCAGTAGCCACAAGTGTCCATAGAAAAGATCGTCTGTTTATTCAAAGGGGTGAAAAGAAAATATGAGAAGCAAGTGATGAAAAATGAAACCGCCCAGTATCTGACAGGCCACCCGGGGAAGGGGCAGCTTCATTTGACTGTGGCGGTCCCAGCCCACACGGGCAGTGACACTGCGTGAACGGGACCCCTCCAGCCTCTCAGCTCTTGTAGGAATATCTGGCGGACACCCACTTTTACTGAAGACTAGAAGGGAAAGGGAGAAATGCATGTCACAAGGGTCTCCCAGATGAATTCAGGCGATGATGATATATGGGAAAGAAATGAATTTCCAGTCCCCCCCCCCCCTACTTTCTGGTTCTGGGAATAGTCAGATAAGGAACAGAGCTGAGGCAAAACTACCTACTTAACCAACTTTTTCTTTTATTATGGTGCTGTCACTTGTTAAATGTTTTAAGTTACTTTCTGTCTTCAAGTGAAGGTAAAATGCCAACAGGAGGCTGGTGATGGTTAGGGTGTCTTAGTACAAATATCCAGACGTCCATGCTTAATGCGGTCCAAGGAAAGAATGTTGTGTGTACTGTATAGTGTGTCTGTGCGTGTACATATAAAGAACTGTATTAAAATGTTAAGCACAGGGACGCCTGAGTGGCTCAGTCGGTTGAGTGTCTGTCTTCAGCTCAGGTCATGATCCCAGGACCCTGGGATCTAGCCCGGTGTCAGGCTCCAGGCTCAGCAGGGAAACTGCTTCTCCCTCTGGCCCTCCCCTCTCTCATGTTCTCTTTCACTCTCTCAAATAAATAAATAAGATCTTTAAAAAATATTAAGCACAAACATTAAAGAATACAACTTAAACAGCATTTTCATTAGAGATTTTACTCTCATCAGTGACTCTTCTTGTGCTTTCTTTAATTTTGCTCATTTGTCTCTGAGGTATAAATAGACCTAGGCTTTCAAAATTATTTTAGAATCAAAAACTCTCAAGGTATTACATATTGTCAGGATACCTTAGGGTTTCAGAACATATTAGTATTAAAAACTCTTGCATCCTTCAATAAGATCTGAGGCTTAATGGAGCAGCTAAACCATTCATTCATTCATTCATTCATTCATTCACTGACTGATACAGGCAAGGCACTGGGGAAACAATAGTGAACAAAACCAGGCATTGAGCTCTATTGTCCCAGAGCTATGAGGCTCTGACTTTTAAGAGAGGAAAACACATATTTGCCCCGTAATCACACATCAAAATGCCAAAATGACACTTTGCTTTCCTCTGGGAGTCATGCAGACAGGAGTCAGCTTCAAGGCAGAAGGAACAGCATCTGTGAAAACTCTGAGCAGAAGGGAATGGGCATCACTGGAGGCAGCACTAGAGATGGGGGCTTTGGGACCGTGTTTAGGGATTTGGGATTTGATTCTTGGGCCTATGGGGTGCAACGTGCTAAGGTGTGCATTTTGAGAAGATCACTTGGTTGCAATGTGGAGAACAGATGGGATTTGTGGAGGGGATAGAAGATGATGGTTTATTTAAGTGCATTTATGCATTTACAACTAAGACATAGTATCTTGCCCTCCAGGGTGCTTAGCAGGGTAGACAAAAATTAAGATTTAAAATTTGTTTGGTAGGGAAAATAGAGGGGAAAGGATTAACTCCAGAGTTCTTAACATTAATAAGCACCAAATAACTCTTGTTTTCATGTGTTTCCATTAAAGATAAAAACCCAGAGAATTCTCAGCAGGAGTTTATGTGGGAAACCAGATCCACTCTGAAATCACTAAATAGAAAATTATAAACTTACTATCTCTAGGTTTCTATTCCCCTAAGTCTATGGTGGGACTTTGTTCTCATCAAGCCCTCCCAGAAGACATTTATGAGATAAATTCATTCACATTAAGGAGTGAAGGGCTAATGACAGTGAAGTACAGTTCTGTGGAGCGAGCGACCGGGGGCCCTCTATATCCTCAGGTCTGGTCTGCTGTCCGCTATATGGTTATTCATAATGAAACTAGGTCACTAGTCCCACATGGCTTGTGTTTTGAAATAACATGTATAATAATACATAGGAAGAAATTTCTAAGGGATCAATTTTAGACCATTTGGCATAAAGATCAGGGAGACCATTTTCAGTAATATGGTCTTCCTGATACTGATCAAGACAGCCATGCCCAGGGCTCCCCCTTTTCTTCTTCATATCAATGTTAAGAACTCTGGAGTTAACTCTGACTTTCTACTGTCACCCCATAGCTCCCCATCAACCCCGAGAAGGCACGAAGCGGATTTTCCTGTGTCGCTTACAGAACTAAATCCAAAGTATTCCGGGTTCGGAATCCGGCAGCTACATGCTGCCCTGTACAAAAGACGATTCGGGCTGAACATTTTGGGGAATAAGATGAAAGCACTTCAGGTAATGTTGCTCAGGACGACAAGAACTCAAACCAGGAAATGGGGTCTTCGGCGCGAGGGTAATTAGCAGCATGACTCACAGATGAGAAGATGGTAACAATTATCTCTGAATCCATGCTGTGGGAGGCTTTTCTTCCTGGACCCATCCCTGATCCCACTGTGGAGCATTCACGGATGCCAAGTCCCAGATCGGACTCTGCAATGGTGTCCTGTCCTGGGCTCAGTCCAGCAAGTGTTCCACAAAAGGTCTTTCCTGAGGTTAGGTCCGAGTCAGCCTCGAGGGAGGAAGGGGCCAAATGACACAGCATCACCTGCTGCTCAGGCTGCGTAAGGAGCAGTCAACCTCGTGAAGCCGACTGCATCTAGGTCCTGCAGTGTTGGGGATCTGGCTTTATCATGGTCACCCAGGCTCTTTCTTGAGTCAGGCCACACCTGGGGGACCCCAGTGGGACAGCAACTAGACAAAAGACCCTTGTTTCACTCCGTAAGATTCAAGTGAGATGACTGTTGTTGTTGTTGTTGTTGTTTTTCCTTAAGCAAGTTGACTAAACTTTGTTCTAGAGGGTGGCTCAGTTGGTTGGGCGACTGCCTTCGGCTCAGGTCATGATCCCGGAGACCCGAGATCGAGTCCCACATCGGGCTCCCTGCTTGGCGGGAAGCCTGCTTCTCCCTCTCTTACCCCCCTGCTTGTGTTCCCTCTCTGGCTGTGTTTCTCTCTGTCAAATAAATAAAATCTTTAAACAAACAAACAACTTTGTTATGGAGTTGGGCAGACTTGGACCACTTGCTCCTTCATTAGTTCTTTATGTCTAGTTGGGCAGAGAAAAGAGTAGTGTGCTTTTATTTTTCTTATCTATTTTTCTTTGTCTTTTCACCATTTCTGAATGGTGAAATGTTGTTAGTAGGAAAACGTTCTACACAATGCACCTTGTTAGTAATTTGGCTGAGGTGCCTACTTTCAGTACGTTTGGTTGACAAGACATATCGAGTTCAAGTAAAAACCCACACAGCAGCCACCATGATGGTGGCAAGTCTCTGGATGGACGTTCTCCCACAGTGAAGGGATCTCATTAGAACGAGTTCTCAAAATGTAGAAACAGGCAATAATTTATTCCGTCACTAGTCAACCTTGCCTGTGACCAAGTTTTCCAACTAATAAATTCTATTAGCAAACTGTCTCCTCATTTTCATGCCAGAAATGATTTTGCTTATCTTCTCCTTCTTCCTTCTTCCCTTTCACTTTTCAAATCTCTTTTCTGTTCTTACTTGGTCCAAGTTGTGCACCCGAATGGAGTGTTCCCTGATTACTCAGGTCATGATGATTCTACTCCAGGAACAAGACAATTTACCTCCACTTCACAAAGTTATGAGAAAAAGAGATGACTCCATTCATTGGAATTAAAAGGACTTCAGACTATGAAAAGGAAGTGCCACAAGTTTCTTATGTTAAGCTGAGCGTTTTAACTTGGTCTTGAGATGCCGCCCTTTGACGACACGTGTAGATTTAACATGAAACCTGACCAAGGGCCGGGCCCGTGTGACTCTGCCACAGTGGCCATGTGGCCTGGAGAGTGGGTCCACCAGGCCTTAGGAGGAAGGGCACCATTTACCTCAGCTAGGCCGGGGTCCGGAGTAATCACGTTCCATGTGGATCAGAAAGGGAGGCCAAGAGAGGGCCGGTCAAGAGAAAGGAATGAAGGAAGATAAGCAAATTCAAGGGGAGGACCGACCGGCCCCCAGTGGCCTTATTATGTGAATAGACTGCAGATAACTCCATCTTTCTACCATGGTGGTTCATAAATTCTGTCATCTTGTTAGCGCTGTCGGAACACTGACCTCACTTCCTCCAGTAATGAGCTCACCCTTTCAGAGGGGAGATTCCTTACAAGCACACAGCCCAGAAACACCTCATGAACAGCTTGTCGGCCTTGTGATTCTGGAGGTAACGAACTCCATGAAGGGAGAGGGAGGCTGGCGGTGGGAGACCAGCGGACCACACAGATGTGCCTGGTCCTGTCACGGCCGGGGAGGGGCCAGCACACGACCAGGTTTGGGAAGGGGCTGGAGCCAAAGTGTGATTCCGTTTGCCCAGAAACGTGTCAGCGACACATTGGTGGCTTTTCACACAATAATTAGGCTTCTTTTTACTTGCCTGGGAGCTGTCTCTATCGGGTAAGACAGAGCTCATGAGTCAGGCTCGGCAGCATGCTCCTGGAAGAGTACATTGATGTAACCCCCCCTCTCCGGTATTTTGTTTCTGTTTTTGAGATGGTGGCAAGACTCCGTCCATCTTCCCAGTGTCCAGCCTGGTTCTCTTACCTCAGGCTAGATGAGGTACGTGGCTTTGAGTTCACCGTGATCTGGGATGGATTAAATGGTCAAGATTGCATTCTGCTTCTGAGACCCTAGGTTTGCATGGAATCTCCAGTCTGGCCATGAAGAGGAAATCCGGGCCCTATAAAGGCAGAAGTCCCCTCGGCCAGCGTGTGCACCGGGCGAGCTCCATGAAGTTACTTTTCCTGACAAGCCTGGCTTTGAGTGCCTTGAGACATATGGTGTCAAATTATGTATAAACACAAGGCACCTCGAGTGCTCAAGAGGACCTTGTAGCTCATTTGTAAGGTGTCTCTTTTCCCACCCCAGCGAGATACTTTTTACCCTGCTGATTTACGCTCCCTCCACGGACCCCAGGGGGAACGGAGCACCCTGTCCAGTACCTGTCCTTCCACGCCCGGTGCACACGGCTCGGTGGCCTGCACCCAGGGCCCTCTCTTTCTTGTAGTGGTTGGCACTGAAACCCTTCCCAGCAGACACCATGATCAGAGCCCGCACACAGGGACGGATTCATCAAATTCATCAGCCTTTGGGACCTGGTGGACGGGGGCGCAGAAGCAGGCTGGACGGGCAGGCGGGCTCGGAGCTCACCCGACGCTTCTGGGTGTCTCCTCTAGACCAGGTGTACGGGGTCATCCGTTATTTCCAGTTGCTATTTTGGTCAGCCCCATAAAAAATATCCCCGACAATTCTGAATCGCATGTATAAACCATTTTATGGCTGTTGGTCTTGTTGGTCTCTCTGCTCTCAGTTTTTCCCCCTTCCGAGGATCCCATATTTCCTCCTCTCTGCTGTACACAACATAAACATTTATCTTCTTGGACCATGTATTCAAAAAAAAAAAAAAAAGGTAAAGGGAATAGTAAAAATCCAGAGTCAAATGTGAGTGGCAGAGCTATAATTCTTTATGAAGTAGCAGGTAAGATTGATTGTCAAGGGTCAAAAGGCTAGGTCAAACTCAGCTCATTCGTCAGCTGAATGTCATTTTTGTTTTCCCTGTCACCAGATAGCTTTAAAAAAATTGCGACTCCTTCCTCATTATCTGGGACTTGCTCCTTTTCTGCCATCCAGTATTAATGAAACTGCATCAAGCCTGGCCCTCATCTTCTGAGGTTCTTCTTCTCGTCCTGCCTTCCTTTCTTAAGCATCACAGAGAAAGCACCTTTTCAAAGGCCATTTTCTCCCGCAGCCATGTTGGGGAACTGCCACCAGAGTGAGAATGATTTGTAAACACACGTGGTGCATAAGCGTTTGAATGAACGAAAATGTAATTAAATCATAGCAGGTATAAAGCTCATGATCCAATGTAATTGGATGGTGGCAATATCTTTGCATCTCATAAATAGGAAAATAAAATGAGCCATGAGATCTAGAAGCCATCTCAAATTATGTGTTGCATCTAAAGTAAAAAAAAAAAAATTACTCCCTTGTAATCACAATCGGTCACAACAACATAATGCAAAGAACACACTGATTTCGCTGGGAGCTGACTGTCATCCACAGCAGGTCACATGTAGGTTAAGGGCATCAAATAATTTCTCCTCCAAAAGATTCACTTAATTAGCTCATGTTTGCAATTCCTGAAGTGAAAGAGAATGATGTTTTGTTAGATGGGGATTCATTTGTGGATTTTTGAGCACACATGCGTCAAATGCTGTAAGTCATCCTTTGAGAGAGGGACTCTTGAAACACAAATTTCTACCCACAGCTAAATAACAGCGTAGCGCTGAAACTTCAAACAATCTTGATGAGTTCCTTATTTTATAAGTCTGTGTTATTTTGTTTTCTAGCTTCTTTGCCTCTAAATAGTGTTAGTGCAGAGACCTGGACCAAAGTGGATTGATAAATCTATGTTAGAGTTTTCTTTGTAACAGTGACGTCATTTGGACCAATCATCCAGTCTTCTCTACAGGCGTTTGTAATTTCCATTAGCTGGGCAACCGTATCGTGTGACCCAAGTCTTACATGAGCCGGTGAGTCTCGCTTGGTTTTTGTTCTCTTCCCTGACCATGGGCCTGTAGTCACCACAGAAATTCCTGCCAAGTACTCAGGAGGCTGGAGAGAGAGCGCACGGATGGACCGGTGTGAGATCAACACATGGTCTCCTCAGGGAGGAAAATAATGACAACAGCAAACAAAAACCCTCAGTGAAGTTCCAGGCAGACTTCATTTTACCAGAAATGATCATTAACATTGAATATAGCATCTCTTGGTTTTGTAGCAGTATGCTTGGTCTTGGAGAAATGGCCCCAGCAAAGCCAGCTGCCAGGTTGAGCTCAAGGAAGTTGAATAAAAGGAAGATGGCCCAGCCATATTTAGAATCTGGAATATAAGAGCCAAAAGCTCAGAGAAAAAACAATTTTCCGTGGGAGTAGCTTGCTAGAGACACTTGCCCAGCCAGCCCGAAGCTTTTGACTTGGTCCTAAGGGGATGCTCAAGGGAAAGCTGACTGGCTGCCGCCGTGACAAGGATCCTGGGAGTGAGATTTAGATTCTGAGATGGGGGGTGGGCAGCCCTGGTGGTGGGGCCGTGAAAAACGATTCAGTCCATCCTCCAATAAGGAGACAGAGTATGAAAGAGGAAGCTGACAGTCCAGAATCTGAAATGCCTGAAAAAAACTCGACATCTATATATGCAAGAAAGGGTCTAAAATAAACTCCACAAAGTGTAATGTCAAAAAATATATACTTTTCCTTAAGTCATATTTCCCCCCTAACTTTGGATGATGTTTTATCTGATAATTTCTAATAAAAAGAAATTTTGTTATGATCCTTATTCTTTGTATGTCTTACAGCACTTCCCAGGGGTGAGTAGGAAGGCCCAAGTCCAAGATGTTAGGTTAAGATGTCTCAACAGCAATGCTGCTCACCGTGCTGACAGTACTAGGAGGAACTGGGGCCACACATGATAATATCCTATGAGAATTGTCCCAAACTACAAATAATCATGGCGATGTTGCCCCTCTGACTGTCGAGGACCTAGATTCTATCTAGTGATGCCAACGTGTTTGTTCTAACGGACTAAGAAAAGCAGGGCCAATCACTTCAAACCACGAACTCAGATTCTTGGAGAAAAGTATTAAAAACTGATTGTGTACATTTTCCTTTAAAAGACCATGTTCATGCTGTTGAATGATCAACAGCCACACGAGAATTGCAAACCGCCAGCCCCAGGTCACTGAAAGACGCTATTGGTGGAAGAGGGGAGATAATACTTACCACAATTGAATCAAATTGCTAAAAGACTGATAGTTTTTACCGGGGGCATCACTGGGAAAAATGTGAAGTCCTGCTTTTAAGTTAGGAAAAGAGTTCTAAGCATATAATAACAAGAGAACTTAGCTTAATAGGGGTCCATATGAAACAAACAGAAGACTTCAGTTCATCACGACCCAACAACTTGACATGGCTATAGAACGGTGACGGGGTGGATGGATTAACAGCTGGAAGGGTACCTAAGTCCAGGGCACATCAGCCTGTCTGGCCTTTGCCGTCAAGTTTCTGGTGCTTGGCCTGAGTGGCCCCAGGGGATGTAGTCTGAGTGGGGTGACTCTGGGGATAGAAGACCCATGGCCAGGCCAGACAGAACCACCAGCAGTGTCGGCCAGAGGCAGCTGGAGGAGGTGCCAACATGGGAGGGATCCTGGGGAGGAGGTATGGGGGGAAAGGGGAGGTTTTGGTGCTGTCAACATACTTTGAGATGTTCTCCTGAGAAAAGCAATGATATTTAGGCAGTGTCGCTCTAGTTTAGGGTAAGATCAGGAACTGTGTTTGGAAGCTGGACAAAGGTGAGCTTTGGGCTCAAAATAAAGATAAAGTCTTAATCATTTGATTATAAGGATAGAAAGTGCTATCTTGGAAAGCCCCAAGTACCTACTTCTTGGCTTCCAGCCGGAGACTGGGTGACCACCTGTATTGTAGAACAGCTGAACTGAATGGGGCTTGTACTACCTGTCCTCTAAGCCTGGATATAACTCTCACTCGTACTGACCAATGGATGAATAAATTTGAAAACTCTGACTGAACATCTCTGTACTGGACACTGTAATCTTATGAAGTCTCTAGTGTAGTCCCCATCCACATGATGGCTGACTCAGCTGCTTTTTCATCATGTAGTCTCCACCGGGAGTAACTGGAGAAGACTGAAAACTCATCCCTTTGCTCACCATGATGACTATTGCACTGTGGGACAGGTGGTTCACAATCCACGCTTCAACAATGGGCTTACAAACCAATGCATTGTAGGGCTGTACATCTAAAGAGCTTCTTGGTTTTCCCTCCATCATGGCTTTGATGAAGAGAAAGTTGGAATGTGCTGAAAAGGGAAAGAATATCTGTGGAGTTGCTGTTTCCAGGTGAGTCACTATGCTAGAGGCTCTATATGTATTATATTAATTTATCCTTCTTTGCCGCCCTTACATAGATATTATAACCCTGTTACAGATGAAGATGCTGAAGTTCAGAGAGACAAGGTAGTTTTCCTGGTATCACAGAGTTGATAAGAGTTAGAGCTAAGCTTTGAACTCTGGTCTGTCTTCATGCAAAGACCATAGCCTTGACATTACATCTTATCGTTTCTAAGGATAAATACAGTCCACTGAATTGTCAGCATTATCGCTCACATTAGAATTTGATTATAATCAAAAGAAGATTAAGTAATGAGTAAACAAGCAAAATGAAAAGATAATTCAAAAGCTAGGTTTTTATTTTTTTACTGTTTAAGACTGTATCTGCTCTTTGATGTTATGTAGCCAAATTGTAGTAATTGCTTCGAGGCAAGCCCCTTCCTGTTTACTTATGCTTGCCTTTAGCTCCAGAATTGTCCAGTCAACAATTCCCCCACTAACACGTTTCCTACAGCTTCAGTTGATAAACATGGGTGCTAGAAAGACCCACTGAATCTGCTGTGTGCAGAGCCCTGGGCTGGGTGCCACGGAATATGGAGAGGCTTAGCGCTGTGCACACCATCCGTACCCTATTGCTTCTCGACACATAGATACACAAGTCACCTGGAAACCTCAAGGAAATGCATGTTCTGACTCAGTGATCTGGGCTGGGCTCTGAGAGTCTCCACTTCTAACCAGGACCCAGGTGATTCTGGAGTGGCCGAGCTCCTAGGAACCAAATAATGACCACGAACGGGTAAGATTCAGATCATTACGTGATTGGCCCGATATTTTGTCTGTGTGTATCTTCTGGAATCTGAGTGTGAGAGGTAAGACTGAAACACATGTAAGAGGACCTAAATAGAAGGCCCTATTTAGGAAGGCTTCTCTTTAGGCCCTAAATAGAAGAGAAGATGGAAAAACAGCATACAGCTAATGCTTTATGCACATTAACATACTTAATCTTCAAAATTACTCAGTGAGGTTGGTTGACTTTGACCTTCCATACTTATAGGTGAGGAAATTAAAGCCAGAAGGGATGAACAACATAGCCAGCAGCAACTAACATGCTGTGTGTCAGAAGGGGTATGTAGGTATTGAAAGAATAATATAGAATGGGTAAAGAAGATGTGGTATGTATGTATGTGTGTATATATATATGTGTATACACACACACATACACACACACATATATGTGTATACACACACACAGGAATACTATGCATCCATCAAAAGAATGAACTCCTGCCATTTGCAACGAGGTGGATGGAACTGGAGGGTGTTATGCTGAGTGAAATACATCAGTCAGTGGAAGACAATTATCATATGATCTCTCTGATATGAGGAATTTGAGAGGTAAGTTGGGGGGTCGTGGGGGGTAGGGAGGGAAAAAATCAAACAAGATGGGACCATGGAGGGAGACAAACCATAAGAGACTCTAAATCTCAGGAAACAAACTGAGGGTTGTTGCTGGGGGGTGGGGAGGGATAGGATGGCTGAGTTATGGAAAAAAATAAAAATTAATTTTAAAAAAAAGAAGGAAGAATCTAGCGGGGAGGGTCTAGGAGGCAGAGGAGGTCTATAAACCTTATCACAGGCACGTTCTTTGGGAAACTAGAATATTCAGCCTGGATTTTTAATTAATGTATTTATTTTAACTAAGCTCCATGCCCAAGGTGAGGCTTGAACTCAGAACCCTGAGATTAAGAGACACAAGCTCTATGGACAGAGCCAGCCAGACACCCATAGCCTGGATTTTCAACTTAGGTTCCCTATGATTTTTTTCAGATACCATTTGGAGAGTTGTATGTAGAAGGAAAAATAGGTTTGCTTGATGTTTATTTTGGATAACTGTTTACAAACATTTCTTGCTGAGTGAATTTTCAGAGATGCTTTGTAGAACAAGAGATGCTGTGATCATGAGAATGCCTTTTGCCCCCCTAGTCCTTGCAGAGATCCACAGCATCCAGGAGTCTAGTGAAGGCTCTGATAAGTCCTGTCCCTGGGCAAGCTCCCCTTTTAAATTAGAGTTTTCATTCTTATTTGATCACAACTCCAAAACATACTTCTTAACTAGTTTCCTCAGGTCACACTTTGGAAAACGTTTCTGTCCATGGAGATGAGTTAGGGCCAATGAGTGAAAGTTTCAGGGAATCAGATTTCAGTCATAGAAAGGAGAACTTTCCAACTATGTGGACTGTCTATAGCAATGAACTCTCCGTCAGCAGGAGAGCTCAAGGAGAGGCTAGAAGAGAGAGAAGATTCACTGTGTCTGGAAAGACTCACCATTCTATGGAACAAGTGTTTGGTGTGATAATACCATCTGTGTTTCGGGTGGTCTTGTGGATTTTGTCCTATAATTTTATGGTAAGATTAAACCATTCTATGGTACTCAAACCACCACATTAGGAAGTAATGTTATAAAAAGAGTAAATAATTAAAATCTTTTAGATCACTGCTGAGTCAAAAGTTTTCTACTTAAGACCAATATGTACCCCAGGCATCCTCTTCCAGTAATACTTTTGGAAACCTCAGCCTAGGTATAGTCTTCCAATTTACATAACGTGGTACATACAGCCACCTTGTAGGTAAGTAGGACAGATGTATGCTCATACGAACCACAACATCAGAGGTCCTCACCTCACCCCTCACTTCACAGCTAACTACTCAGGGACGCTCTGGAGGCTAAAGTTCCTTTACCAAGAAAAACTGTACAGTTAATAAGCAGGGTTGAGGATTCCAGTACAAATGCTGGTGAGAGAAGGAACTTATTGACTCTGAGTCACGCATTCATTCATTTACTGATTCACACTACCAATCAGCATCTATGAGCACTGACCTATGCCACGCACTGGGAATACAGAGCCATGTGCTCCCTTCCTCAGGCAGAGTTGCCTTTCTGAACACACGTTCAGATAAGAGGATGGGGTGGAGAATTCCAGGCAGAGGAAGAGGTAGGAGGAGCCTCCTTAAGAGGACAACATGGAGCTCCTGAGATCATATTGAGAAACTTCTGCATCTCCTGTAGGAATCAAGGACCAGTGTTATTGGGGAATTTTGTATAATTCCAGATTTCTTAAAAATTTATTTATTTTATTTATTTGAGAGAGAGAGAGCATGCATAATGAGTGAGAATATGAGTGGGGGAGAGGCAGAGGGAGAGGCAGACTATGCACTGAACAGAGGCCTCGATGCCAGGCTGGATCTCAGGACCCTGGGATCATGACCTGAGCTGAAGGCAGATTTTTTTTTTTTAGATGCTTATAATCAATTATTGCTCAGATACTTTTTTTTTAAGGTAACTTTTTTGAAAAAAGATGTTCTTTATTTATTTAACAGAGAGACATAGCGAGAGAGGGAACACAAGCAGGGGGAGTGAGAGAGGGAGCAGCAGGCTTCTTTTGAGTAGGGAGCCTGACACGGGGCTTGATCCCAGGATCCTGGGATCATGACCTGAGACTAAGGCAGAGGCTTAACGACTGAGCCACCCAGGTGCCCCAGAAGGCAGATACTTAACCAACTGAGCCACCCAGGTGCCCCTATAATTTCAGATTTCTTTACTCTATGGTTAAGATATATAGTTCTCCAAAATCTAACTCACAAGATAAAAGAAAAAGGTTTTTGTTTCTTAGTAAAGGAGTGTTTTAGTTTTACATAAGTGTGAAAATCTATACATTTGACATCCCAGTTTTTGAAATAATGCATAGCAATTGGGTCCTGACCAAATATCATTTTTAAAAAACTCAGTTGGTAAGGCTGCCTATATTTCCAAGTAGGAATTCCTGAACCTTTGCTTCTGATTATGGAAATAAACCTCATGTTCAAAAGGCCTTTTTGCTGGCTGGTCAGTTGGTCAAAAGCTGTGAGTGACTAACCCAACAGGTACACGATGAGATACGCCATACATCCTAGGCTTCTGGGGGTAGTCTTGAAAAAAATCCTGTCTTCATTTCTAGTCTTTGCATCATACACATAACGAACTATGGCCTCAGAGTTTTTAATGGGGTATATAATATCCAGAGTGAGGGGGTGAATCACAGAGGGTCAAGATAGAGGAAGAACATTCCAACAAATAAAGTTGTGGCAGAGTAGAAGCGTTGATTCTGGATTTGAGGGCCTGGGAGTGAAATCCAAGCTTGGCCACATTTGGTGTGACCAAGGAAGTCCACGGCAAAGGCTGGGGTTCCTTGTCTATAACACGAGAGGCTATCCACTGTGAGGGCCAGCATGCACTGTAGGCTCAAGAGCTACCCCCACAGATGAGCTTGGAGCAGAGGGAGTGAAGCCTTCAGACTTCACTTTGTGTGAACCCCATAGGTCTAACTGAGAAGCAATGCTGCTGAGAACACCTGTTTCTGAGGAGTCAGGCTATCAGGTGTTGGGGTACACATATACCTTGGGGGCACACACAGTGAGAGGAGGCGGAGACAGCTCCTGAGATGGTTGATGTCATATTCTGGCCAACCTTCACTCACTTTAACTTGGAGGGAAAAAAACCCATCTCTTACTCCTTGACTACATGGAGGAACCCAGTCGTCTTATGATGTTAACGTTGAGTACTTCCCAAACACAAGTATTTGGAAGCACACAGAAAAAGAGAGTTTTTATTTCCAAGGGATATATAGCATCTTACTCTGACTCAGAAGGCAGTATCACTCTTCTAAAGAACAAAGACCAAATTAAATGTTCAGCACTGTAGTGTGCGGTCGCCAAGTATGTCAGTATATCTATAAACAATTTATAATTTGAACTGCTTTCCAGACAGCTGGTCATATGTACATTAAAGTTGTCATAATAACCTGTCATGAGAAATTTCCTACAGCACATTCACTGGTGAAAATGCAGGTAAGTTCTGCAGCCTTTTCAAACTCCACGAAATCCCTTTATCTTTTCCACAGAGATCACCACAGCTGCAAATCCTGCTGAAAAACCGGAGCTCACAGAGTTTATTGTATCCCTGCCTTGTCCATTTGCTCCTTACTGTGAAGACTTTGGGTTACAAATATTCCTTTACCCATACAGAGTTGCCCCAGAACTGCCTGGGATGTGTTAAAGTCAACCAAACCTCCAGAAGACACAAGAAGCCTCTATCTTAATCAGGTGTCAGCAGGGAAAATGGACCTCACTACCAAGGATCTTTTACAAAGGAATCTCCTGGCTCTGTGAAACTGTAGGACTTTGATAAAGTGCGGAGGGCTTGGATGGTGGGACAGGGAAAAAGCTTGGACTTCATTGGTAAGGGAATCTGCCTTTGTGTTGTGCATTTCTGGTATTTTCCATTAGTAAGTATTAAAACTTGAAGATGCGTTCACCTTGGAAAGTGTCCTTTGGTGTGACCCTAAGATATTTTGCATCAGGGTGCTCTGGATTCTAGCAAGATCATGGATGGGAATTCACTGGTTTCTGCCAGCTGGATGGCTACTCTTGGGCACTGAGAATGGTATTTGATGATCACTTTGTAGCAGAAGATGTCTGTGATCCTCCCCAGTGCTTTAGTGATGAGATCAAGTGAAATCCCAAAACAACCAGCGTGTTAACTTATTTTCTCTTGGTTGCTTTATCTTATGCTCACTTATGTGGTTTTCTTCCTCCATTATGTTGTTCAATTATCTAGTACGAGCTTTCAGGGAAAGAACACACCTCTCCCACTTCACTGCCCCCTTAAATTACCTATGAGAAATGTATCAAATATATAATTTCAGAAAGCACTCATAATTATTTCCATTACCAAAACACAACTGTAATAGCCTCTTTAGCAGTTTTTGGAAGAAGTTGAAAGAGTAAATTTCAGAGACATGGTCCATTTGAATCTCTATCTTGGGGTTTGTATTATATCTCAGTACTGTAGTTTCGGTTCTGGGGTTCTTCAAAGTCAGCTGTGGATGTGTTGGGGAAGGCAGGAAAAGAAATCAGCACCAACTGCCTTTTCTTTATCGAACACACATACTGAGTCACCTGTTCTATGCTGGGGGTGGGGTGGGGTGGGAGGGCTGTCCCTGAGAGTGGAAAGGGCAAGGCATCCAAATACATGGTGAAAGAACACAGGCTTGGTACATAACTTAACCTGCTATTTATTATTTCTCTTGGGTTGACTTAAGTTCCCCCCAAAGTGATGTTGAAGTCCCAATCATCAGTACTTTAGAAAGTGACCTTACTTGGGAATAATGCCTTTATAGATGGAATCACGTTACAGTGAGGTCATCAGGAGGCCCTCATCCAATAAGCCTGGGGTCCTAGTAGAACAGGAAATTTGGACACAGACATGGACACACACAGAGAGGAGGTGGCCATGGAAAGATGGAGGGTTGGAGTGATGTATTTATAAGCAGGGGATGTCAAAGAGTGCTAACACACCACAAAAGCTAAGAGGCCAAGAGGGATTTCCCTAGTGTCTGGAGGGAGCAAGGCCCTGTCTGTCCCTCAGTTTTAGAATCCTGGCCTCCCGAACTGTGAGACAACGAACTTCCTCTTTGTGATACATCATAATGACAGCCCGAAGAAACCAATGAGTTATTTCATTTTATTTCTCCTGCCACCTTACAGGACAGGTGTCATTTTTTCTCTCCTATCTTACAGATGTGGAACTGAGTTCAGTTCAGAAAGGGAAGGGCTGGAATGAAAGCCACCTTGAGTGTCCTGAGAACCCCTAGGCTGCAGCTGCCTCAGGTGTCTGCGAAGGGTGGCTGGTGGAGTCGAGGTTGGGCTTATGGCATGCACAGAGTTTGCTTGGTGGAGACAGGAGTGCATTCCAGCGGGATGTGAGAGAAGAGGTTGCTGGGCATGAAGGGAAGTTCTGGATGGCTTGAATACAGAACGTGTAGCATGGAGGGGTGCGAGGTGAGATGGGAAAGGATGGTTGGAGCCCAATTCTGAAAGGTCATGTGTGTTGTGCCTGGCAGGTCGGGGAGATTCAAGCCAGTGGGAAGTGGTGGGTGAGCTGGGCAGCTCCTCAATCCAGTTAGAACCGGTGAGGGTTGGGATTAAGACTGTGAGAGTGGGGATAAGGAGCAGGCAGGCAGTTCAGGTGCCATTTCAGAGACAGAACCTAGAATGTGGGATTCATGGGATTGGATGTGATCGGTGGTGAGGGAGAAGGACATTTCAGACAGTGCTCCAGTCTTCAGGACTTTGGATGCTGAGGCCTTATTGAGAAAGGTAATACATGGGAAGATACGCACAAAAATGCACCTCATCCAAGTCACATGCCTGACTTGGTGACAAGCACATGTCTCACTCATGACTGAATACTGGTGTGAAGAAGGGTGTGAGCATAGAGCCCCTCAGAGAAGGGGCTTTACTGAGTGACAAGCAAAGGATTACCAGTGGTCAGAAAGAAGGGCCCTAAAGACGTCATGGGGATCTTGCCAACAGGAAGAGAAGGGGACAATTGCAAGGGCGTATCCACTTAGGAAGAAGATCTAGACGCCACCATTGGAATCTACTGAGCATCCTTTGTTTACTGTGCCCCCACCCCATATCCGGTAAGTTGTAGAGCACTCACACTAGAGACTGTGGGCTCAACCACTGTCTACTAACTTCTTTTCATGAGACACAGAGCTAAAGAATATCACCACCTGGGCCATGTGGACCCTGTCTGATCTCTGTGGAGAATGAGTAACACAGGGTGGGCAAGATGCCTCGGCCCCAATAGCACACTGAAGGGATGAGCTGTAAACACACTCATCACCATTCCCTTGTGCAGAAGTGGAGCTGCCTTTTCGTCTGACCACACTCAAATGCTGGTCTGTGCAGGGTCTCGTATCTCAGGGACCTTTCTGAAATGCTTTTCTCTGCCTTTGCCATGCATTCCTCTTGCCTCTGGGCCAGGAGTTGCTGTTCCTCACGTCCGGTCCTCCCTGTCCTTCCCTAGACGTAGCTTCCCCAGGACCACTTCCCTTCCACCATATTGATGACCCTTGATGAACATGTGTGAAAGGGAGTTAACCTGGGAATCAATCTTCTCCTTTTCCCTGAGCCTATCCAGCTCAGTTGATAAGGACAAAAGTTCTGCCATCGTAACTCTCTCTACTCCCCCAGGGCTAAAATCAGGGCTCTGGGGCCCAGAGACTCAATGCCATGTGTTTTCTGATTATGTCAATATATTAGTTAGAGTATTTGAAAACCAGAGAGTTTCCTTTCTACCTTTGCTTGAACTTGTACTGTTCCTTAAATCTTACTTATTGTTTTTCCAATTGAGAAACACAGTTTTCCCAGAAGCACAACGCTGCTAGCAGTGTTTTGAAAGAGAATTTTATATATGGTTCATTCAAATTAAATGCTGGTAGGCAACAATAAATACTTTGGTGAGTAGTCTTAAGGTGAAGTGAAGGGGTCACCAAGCTCTAGAATACATTTGCTCTTTATGTTAAGCAAATTAAACTTGTTGGGAGTAAGCATGCAAAGTTGTCATATTCATAGGGTTACTATTCTTATTTTTCTCCATTAATTTTCTCCTTACCTTTATATTTTGTAGATAAACTTCCAAAAAGTGATATCACTATATAATCTTTACTCATTTACATTTTCATTGTTTATTAGTAGAATTTTGTTGCCAACATAGACTTCTATTTCTTCTTCTTCTTCTTTTTTTTAAAAAAATATTTTACTTATGTATTTGACAGAGAGAAACACAGCTAGAGGGGGAACACAAGCAAGGGAGTGAGAGAGGGAGAAGCAGACCTCTTGCCAAGTAGGGAGCCTGATGCGGGGCTTGATCCCAGGACTCCAGGATCATGACCTGAGCCGAAGGCAGATGCTTAATGAATGAGCCACCCAGGTGCCCCAACTTCTACTTCTTCGTCCTTTTTTCCTTTTTTTTTGGATACTTTATAAAAGGATTCCTCCCATCTAGTCAGTTAACACGTTCATCACCTCATAATTTTCATTTTTTTTTAATTATCATTTTTTTCTTTTTGGTGAGAACATTTAAGTTCTATGTTCTCAGCACATTTCAATTATAGAATGCAATGTTATGAACCACAGTCACCATGGTTCCACATTAGATCATCAGACCCTTATTCATCTCAACGCAGACTTTTTAAAATGGAAACCTCTTTAACTTTTCTGGAGTAGCAGAGGTATTATACTGAGAAACTAGTGACATGTTATAATCTACCAGGATAAAGGAAGGAAAAAGGCAAAATTAAGCTCCACGTCCCAAGGGATGGGGCACATCTATATATGTTATTTAGAATTTTAAGGAAACGGGGAGGCTCAGTCGGTCAAGCGTCCGCCTTCAGCTCAGGTGGTGATCCCAGAGCGCTGGGATCGAGCTTCGTGTCAAGCTCCCTGCTCAGTGGGATGCCGCTTCTCCCTCTGCCTGCTGCTCTCCCTGCTGGTGCACGCTCGCGCGCTCTCTCTCTCACGCTATCTCAAATAAATAAATAAAAATCTTAAGAAAAAAAAAAGGAAGATGTGAGGCTGTTACTTGCCAGGTTGATGTTCTAGGCTTCTTGGTTAACATCCTGTGAATTCTCATATTCCCATAATTTCCCCTAAAAATTTCCCTAAAACGGTTGCCTGGGTGGCTCAATCGTTAAATGTCTGCCTTCGGCTCAGGTCATGGTCCCGGAGACCCAGAATCGAGCCCCACATCGGGCTGCCTGCTCAGCGGGAAGCCTGCTTCTCCCTCTCTCACTCCCCCTGCTTGGGTTCCCTCTCTGGCTGTGTTTCTCTCTGTCAAATAAATAAATAAAATCTTAAAAAAAAATTCCCTAAAATGCTTATAGTTTTTTTAAAATCATCTTCCACCCTCATTACCCTGGGCTTCCGGAAGTGGCTCTGACTTCCTCACTGCTAGCTCTTTAGTAGTGTGGAGCGGAGGCTTGCTTCGGTACTGTCATCTAAACAGTCACTGATTTGTTTCCTACTTGGTTTAGAAGGAAAGATTTTAGGGGAAAGAGCAATATTTGGTCATGAAATTATCACTTTTAGTTAAGAACTGTCCTTTTTTTAAAAGTAGGTCTTTCTAAAAACAAATAGTTATGAATCAAAAAGTAAAACACAGCAAATTGGCTCCCATTTTTTTTGCTGATGTGGGTTTAACTAATACTCGAGGAACTACATCTTAAAATTTAGGTTTAAAGAATGTTTGGTGCTGTAATCTTTAGCTTACTCAGAGAGATTCAAACTCAACAAGAAGTTCCCCCCTCCCACCCCCTCCCGCAGACATTGTATTTATTGGGTGCCTATTAGGGCTCTGGCCTTGGATTCCATGAAGAATAAAACTTGATCCTGGGCCTCTGGGCCTCTGGGTTGGTAGGGAAGGAAGACACATCAGTGGAGACATTCATTGCAATCTGGCAAGGGCGGAGGGACAGAGGCTGGCCTGTGTGATGTGGGAGCCTCAGAGGGGGTCCCGTGGCTGGGGGGAAGGGGGCAGGATGGGATGGGTTAGAGGAGTTGAGCAGCTGGCTGCAGCTCTCCCTGGTAGCTGGAAGGACGATGAACTGAGGAACTAGTGCATTTCCATTTGGCATTTATGACTCCTCTCTATCCACCCACCTGCTAAGTGCTGTGTTTTCTTAAACACGACAGAAGAGTTTCTGTCCTACAACCCTAGGCTACTCTAGACCTCCCCTGACCGTCTATGTGGGCATCAGAATACTTAAATTTCTCTCCATGTCTACCACTAACTTGTGTTTTGGAAGCGTCAGGCTTTGTGAAATCTGATCTAACAAAAACCACACACACTCACAAGTACCCATTCCTCATCCTCTTGCTGACCTCATGGGTCTTGCTTCCTACTTGATCAGAAATAATTAAATCTCTGTTTTGTTTTTTTTTTCTTCCACAGCAAATTGGTTTTCCTGAAAATGTTTTCCATTTCCAAGATTTTTAGTTGTTGTTGTTGTTGTTTTAGGGAAAGAGTAAAGTAAACCGAACGACCGGTTGAACTCCCAGATTCCTCACCTCCAACCCGTATTATAGCAAATTATCCCTCCTGGTGGAGAGGATGTTTGAAAGTGAGCGTTTAGGCACGTCCTGACGGAGAGCTGTGGCACACGAGGCAGGTCTCCTCAGGCGCGAGAGGGGCATTTCGAGAGGTTTGTGCGGCTGTGACATCCCTCTGCTCCCAGTGGCTCACGCAGGCGACACAACGGCTTCTGTAGGCCCGCTGCCAGTGCCCGGGCTGCTGTGATCCCTCCCCTGTGGGGACCGCTCCCCGCTCATAAGGGCGATGTGTTTTAGGGACTGAACACAAGAGAGGACCTGGATTTCCTTTGAAAAGAAAGGAGGGAAGGAAGGAAGGAAGGAAGGAAGGAAGGAAGGAAGGAAGGAAGGAAGGAAGGAAGGAAGGAGAAAGAAAGAGAAAAAGAAATAAAGAAAGAAAAAAAAGAAAGAAAGAAAGAAAAGAAAAGAAAAGAAAAGAAAAGAAAAGAAAAGAAAAGCCAAGCCAACCTGGAAAACTTTCTACTTGCTGTTCCTCGAAATCCAGGGGCAGTAAACTTTCTGTAAAGTGCCAGATAGAAAAGGTTTTAGGCTTTGTGGCTACATAATCTTGATTACAGCTACTCGCCTCTTCCGTTGCCTACAAGAAGAGCCAGATGCAATGCATAAAGGAATGAGCAAGGGTAAGCTCCAAGAAAACATCATTTACGGAGCTAAAACTTGGATGTCATGTGATTTTCATGTCCATAAAACATTGTTCACTTTTTAGTTTTTTCAGCTATTAAAAAAATATGCACCTCAGGGACGCCTGGGTGGCTCAGTTGGTTGGGCGACTGCCTTCGGCTCAGGTCATGATCCTGAGGTCCTGGGATCGAGCCCCGCATCAGGCTCCCTGCTCGGCGGGAAGCCTGCTTCTCCCTCTCTCACTCCCCCTGCTTGTGTTCCCTCTCTGGCTGTGTTTCTCTCTGTCAAATACATAAAATCTTTAAAAAAAAAATATATATGCACCTCACTCGTAGCGCGCGGCGTGTGAAAGCAGAGCTGGGCTCGGCTGGGCTTGCCAGCTGTGGGCCGAGCCCTGATTTAGAGCAACACAAGGAGGCATCTCCCGGCCGGCCGGCCTCCCAGCAGTGCTGGCCTCCCTCAGGCATGGGCGCTACCCCCGGCCTAGGACTCTGACAGAAAGCCCAGAAATACTTATGAAGGAAAGGGGCTCTGAGAACCCTGAAATAACACAGCCTGCTTTTCCAGGTGAACAAAGGGAGTCCGGAGAGGTTAAGTGGCCGATCTGTGGTTTGGTGACAAGCTGAGACCAGAGTCCTGGTGTTCTGGTCTCTAATCTAGGAGTCTTCCTACTATCCCACATTTTCGAAAATGAAAGATAATTGATAGGAAAATAACACTTGAGTGGCGCTGTGACCCTCCATGTGTCATAGTGACCAACAGGATGAATGTGCCTCATAGCCTCATTTATTACTGTGAAAAGACTCAGGTCTTGGCGGTATAAGCTATGAAAACAGAAGCCCCACGGACACTGAAAGGCTGGTCCCCTTCACTTGCCTCCATCTCACAGGAGGAGGGAAGAAAAATAGCGATAACAGTAATCACAGCTAGCATTCACTAACTGCACTCCCGAGAGGCGATGCAGCAAAGATGCTAGAAGCCCCTCTCCGGTGTCGAGCTGGCCGGATTCACGTGCCGTCCCACCTCGTGCTCCCTAAGGAGACCCTGGCGACTTCGTCAGCCTCTCCGTACATCATGGGCCCTACTGTAAGGCGCTTAGGCTAGTCCTTGGCACACTGTAGGTTTTGCTCTCTCTGTCCTCCTCGGGATGCCTCTTAAAGGCAGGTGTCACATGTAATGACACCAAGGCTCGGGACAGTTCCCTCCCCTTGGAGCGGAAGCTGGGCTGCACATTCTCTTAACAATGATGTTGCCCTGTGTCCTCCGAAGGGAAAGGCAGGGAGAGACGCTCAGGGGCGCCATGCAATGATACCCCCTCTGCTCTCTGTGCTCTGTCACGGCTCCCCTCCTCATGACGGCTGCTATAGTGACAATACTGACAAGGCGACTTCCCGTGTCTGAGAAAATGCGGAGAGCCTTCCTGAGAGTCCAGCTTTAGTGAGTCTGGAATGGGGCGCTGTGATTTCCCTTTATCTACTCTCCTTTATTCTTGATGGGCTACCTGATGGCAACAAAAACAGCACGAGTGTCCTGTGATTATACGCCTCTCACCCTCTGATGCCTCATCCCTCCATGCAAAACACACAAAGGTGCCCACGGCAGGTCCGGTGGCACTCCTGCAGGCCCAGGGGGCCCCCCCTGAGGGGAGCGGAGGGGTCAGGCAGCCACGTCCTGCCTCAGACCCTCGAAGTCTTGGAGATGTCCTGGCAGGCAGATGCTGTGGCCTGAGTTAAAGGAAGCTAATGAAGAGAGGAGGGCCATGATGAATTAAAGGGACTACTTGCCCCCGGTCGGCGCGTCGAGGCCAGGCTGGCCAGGCGGTCTGCACCGGCGGGAGGCCTCCCTCTCAGGGCTCAGGTGTGTCCCATGGGGAACCTCGGGACGGTCAAGGTGTCTCTCCTTATCCCACCCCACTTACTGGTCTAAAATGAAGCAGTATAACCTTCCTATGCACATAATTTCTTAAGAAGTAATCAATATAACCAAAGAGAAATAAAAGGAAGATAATGGATAAGAAAAAAACCCCACACATTTCCTCCTGGAAATGCCCGAGTGTGACTATTCTAAAAGACACAGAAAGTAGTGTGGTTTTTGTACTTACAGGTGGAATGTGAATCCCAACGAGATAAACAGCCCCAACAGCATTTGGATTAGAGGCTTTCTCAAAGTCGTGACAACTCTTGGTACATTTGGTGGGAGATCTAAGTAAGCCAAAGTTCAGCTCTCCCTTGATGTCAATATCAAGTAGTCGCATCCTGGAAAACTCGATGTGTATTGATTCCATACAAAAAATCATTTGGATTGATAGGCTTTAGGTTTATCAGTTCAGATCGTTATTAAAATCCAGAATGTGGGTGCCTGGGGGGACATCGGCGGGTCCTGCTGACTGGGAGCGGTCTTTGCTGTGCGAGGCTGGCCCCTGGGGCTGAGGACGTCAGCGTCTCTGTCCCTCAGCCATTTTTCTATGGAATGTGGGGCGACGACAGGGTTCTGTCTTGGAGGGCCCGTATGGACTCTGCTTGAGCGACTTCACAGCGGTTCTGCGTCTTTGCTTAGAAACGCCCACTGAAAGTCACCACGCGCCCTGTGCCTCGGTGTTTTATGTCCTCCCTCCCTCACCAAGAGGAGCCACTGCCCGGCGTGCTTCCTGTGATTGCCCCACACCTACGAACGCTCATAAAGAGAACATCAGGCAGATCTAAAGTAGCGCCAATTAGTGTCCCGGCCCTGAAATCCCGGCTCGAGTGGGTGCGGAACGGCCATGTGATTTGGTTTTATCTCCTTTCCATTATCTTTGATGGACTCGACTGCGGTAACAACATCACAGTCCATCTGGCACGTGAGCCCGTGACTTTCACACTCTGTTGCCGCATCTCCCTGTGCACACAACACATAAAACCCGGCATTCTATCTCAGAGGCTGAAACTGGGAAAGTCACCCATCGCTCATGCTTCTCCGGAATTAGTATACTTTAAAGAGAACACCAGCAATGCTAAAAGATGCCCCCGAAGGATGGAAGTCTGTAACCCCTTCCATTCAAACTGTACTCACCAGTGAGCCCCGTGTTAGTCACTTTGTTTCAAGACTTGAGAGTTGGACAATAAACTTCTAATTAGGTCTAAAAAGTGGGAAAAAAAGATCTGACAAGAGGAATTGGGGTGTTAGCAGATGGCTAGATGGCCAATAGTATCTGCTTAATTAAATGTTATAAATTACATGCAAAGTCACAGATAGTCCTTATCAGTTGGGATACTTTAGAGGGGAAATCCTGTAGGTGACAGAGTTCCTGGGGTTCTCCCTGTGTCAGACTGATCACAGATCGGAACTTCTCGGGATACGCAGTGGCCGGCAATGTATGGGGGCCCCTTGCTGCCTCCCCAGGGCCTGGCTCATGTCTAGCTCGGAAGAGGTGCTCTGTGAACACGTATTCAATACTTAAATGAGCCAACTGGTGAACAAATGGAAATACGGGGCACTCAAAGCGTTCAGACCACAGAAAGCGACAGACTTGTGTATTTGAAGAACAGAGAATCCAGCAGTCCAGCTGTATTTTTCTACAATAAAATTTTTCAAAATAGACTTGATTTTTTTCAGAGAAGGTTTTGGTTCACAGCAGAATGTACACAAATTTCCCATATACCTCCGGCCCGCAGTCATGCAGACCCCACTGAGTCATGGCTCTCCTCCACCAGAGTAACGGATGAGTCCACACTGACAGTCCTTGCTCAGAGTTTACATTAGGGTTCACTCTATTTTTTAGGGTTTGCCCTTGATGTTGTGCATTCTAAGGACTCAGACAGATTCATAATGACATGTATCCACTGTTAGAATATCGTGCAGAGTGCTTCTGCTGTCCCGGAAAACCCTCTGTATTCATCTCTTGCTTCTCCCTAACTCCTGACAATTACTGCTGTCTTTCCTGTCTCCCCAAGTTTTACCTTTTCCATAATGTCAACTATTTGGAATCATATAGCATATAGTCTTTTCAGATCGGCTTCTTTCTTTATTGTTAAGATTTTATTTATTTATGAGAGAGACAGACAGACAGAGAGAGGCAGAAGGAGAAGCAGGCTCCCCAAGGAGCAGAGAGTCTGATGTGGGGTTCAATCCCAGGACCCCAGGATCACAATGTGAGCTGAAGTCAGATGCTTAATGGAGTGAGCCACCAAGGCACCTCAAGATTGGTTTCTTTCACTTAGTAATATGTGTATAAGTTTCCTCCATATGTTTTCATGGCTTGGTAGCTCATTTCTTTTTAGCCCTGAATAACATTCCTTTGTCTCGATGGACCACGGTTTATTTATCTATTCACCTGCTGAAGGACATCTTGGTTGCTTCCAGTATGACACAGTTTTTGTGTTGTGTGTGTTCTCTTTCTTATTTCCAATATTTTCATATACTGTTACCCAATCTCATTTTTGACCTGCTTCTTTAGTTTTCTACACTTCTGCCATTGTACTCTCTGGTTGTGCTATTCAAGCAAGCACCGCCCCCCACCTCCCCCTGCACCCACCAGGAGAATTCTTGGTCATGATGATAATAAATACAGGCGGCTTGTGTTCAAAAGATGGAATCTTTCACTTCAAAGTCACTACATGAAATGCAAGGGCCCAAACCCAGAACTGGGTTGAGAATGATTCCTGGAGGCCTGATGAGCAGTGTAGATGAACAGAGCCTGAGAAGTGCCCCTCTGTGATTTCCTGGGGCACTCAGCTCACCCACGAGCGATTTGCTGACGACCTTCTGCAACCTTGCAACCCTGAACCCTTGCCCCTGGTCAACACAGACTTTCATCTGCCCCTGCTCACCTGGATTTCCCCTGTCCCCAATTCAGGTTGTCTCCTGGACCCTTTTTAACTATTAAAACTTCACTAAAGTCTGTGAATCTTTGCCAAGGGAACTCAACTGGTGAGTCCAATACAAACCCAGCCAGATCTCAGCTCACGAAAAGGGCTGAAGAATTCCAATGTCTTCAGGGGAATGCTTCCTTCCCAGGTAGGTGAGATGCTTGGATACATCTGAAAACCCACTCTTGGAAGGAGAAGGCAGACTAGCCTTTCTCTCCCCATTATTACCTGATATTTTAACAATGAGAAAAATGTACAGACTTTGAGCAGGAAGGGTTAAGCAGACTTTAAATGATGAGGGAGAATTCTTCCTGGAAACTCCTTGGAGACACTTGTAATTAATTTGATCGTCTGCAGTCATTAACTCGGGCCCATAGTGAGTCGTCTGCACACTGCTCTATTAATTCACTGGAGATCACTTCCTAGGATTCATTTAGTTAAGCAGCACTGTTGGATTACATTCTAAAACCCTTAAAACTGGTTGTAATTGATGTCTGTTTATAGAAGCTTACTTTAATGGAGTCCAAGTGAGATAGAAATGTCGCCTGCCAGCCGGAGCTGCCGCCTTCCTGCACAAAGCCCGGTGCTGGGAGCCCCCGGTGAAATAAAAATTGCTGCTGATTAAAATGATTATTTTAACCTGGATAACAGTTTCTAAAATAGGGAGCATTTCAACTGTAACAATATGAATAAGTTATTTAAAACTGCACGCTCTTCTTGAAATACACATGTAAGTGTATATACTTGTCTTGGACTAAAGTTTCATAGAGACTAAATGTTAAGTGAGAACATGAGTTAGATTGATGGAATTGAGATTTTATGGGGCTCTGGTTTTCTCTCCGAAGGAAGTCGGGGTGGGATGGTGCTGATGCCCCATTAAACTTTCCCCAAAGCCAACCTCACACCACATCACCTAAAGGACCCGGCTGGCTCTGGGGAGGTAGTCATAGGCTGACCAAGCACTCGGACCCCAGGCCTGGGGCAGACACCATAGGCCTGGATTTTCTATCCCAAATGCCAGAGGGTCCCAGTGTTTCCACTAGGCTGTTGGGGGGCATCTTTATTTTTTTGATGAAACGGTAAATCACAGACTGCCTGAGGTACACATTCTGACCTTTTCCATTTATTACACTAGGCCGGCTTCTCTCTGCTGGGCCGGCCTTTCCCTCTCCTTCAAAGTCCACCTCCAGGCCTAGTGATTGCTCTCATAACCCTTCTCTGGCCACACCTGACAACACAAGCCAATTTTTTGTTGTTTGCTGTTTTCCAATCAATTTTGCTTACCCTCTTAGACTTAGTCTTTAGAACTGTTCTGCGTGGTCCAGACAGTATGCATGTATATGTGTGTCTGTATGCACATATCTGCGTGGTGTGTCTGTATGCACCTATCTGTATGGTGTATCTGTATGCACATATCTGCATGGTGTGTCTGTATGCACATATCTGCATGGTGTGTCTGTATGCACATATCTGCATGGTGTATCTGTATGCACATATCTGCATGGTGTGTCTGTATGCACATATCTGTATGGTGTGTCTGTATGCACATATCTGCATGGTGTGTCTGTATGCACATATCTGCATGGTGTGTCTGTATGCGCATATCTG